>JAVGWX010000014.1:7616652-7791652 GCA_036924085.1 Ariolimax columbianus
CTGAGGATTTCCATTGTCAATATCAATCCAGAATTCGTCACAAGGTACGTCATTATGCTCTAATGTCAGATTGACGTCATTAAGTACGTCATTGAGTTCCTATTCTTCTGTAAGATGGACCATAATATGGTTAGATACAAATGTTATAATTGGATTTCCCAGCGAGGCATATGCTTCTGTGTACATGGTTGTCAGGTCAGGTCAGATCAGGTCATCCCGTAACCGGTGAGGTCGTTGGGGCACACATGAAGACATCGCCACAACTCCACTCCACCCCTCTCTGTCAGATGCCGCTGCCTCTGACTCTTCTGGTCGGAGACTGGTTCATTCTTTTATGCTGTCCTCCCATCTCTTTTTGGGCCGGCTTCTTCGTCGTCTGCCATGCACCTTTCTGTGGAGTATTCTGTTTGCAGGACCATTTGATCTCGATATGTGACCGTACCAAGTGAGTTTCCTTCTTTTGACAGTTGCCAAGAGGTCTTCGAAAGGCCCTATTGCTTTTGTAATTCTATCTCGTATTTCCTCATTTGTTACTCGATCTTTGTAAGTGACGTTTAAAACTTTTCGAAAGCATCTCATCTTCAAGGCCTGTATCCTCCGTTTAATGTCAGCTGTAACTGCCCATGTCTCACATGCATAGAGAAATATTGACAGGACCAGTGTACGCATTAATCTGATTTTCGTGCATAGTGCTAACCGTTTATCTTTCCAGATTTTGTTAAACCGTGCAAGCGTCGCTATTGTCTGTGCTATTCTGGCCAACACGTCACATTTTGATACTTCATCACTGACAATCGACCCAAGATATTTAAAACGGTCAACCACTTCGAGTTCCTGACCGTTAGCTTTTATCCTGCTGTTGAAGCCCGTGGCGTTGTATGTCATTAATTTTGTCTGTTCAGCGTTTATCTCCATACCATAGTCAAGAGCTGTTTCATCAAGCCTTCTGACCCATTCCTGGAGTTCTGCTTCTGAACCCGCCAACCCGTCGATATCATCTGCTAAACAAAGGTTGGTAATCGTTCGGCCCCCTATCTTGACAGTACCAACGTGATCTCCAAGTGCCTCACTCATAATTCCTTCAAAGAATTTATTAAAAAGAGTTGGAGAGAGTGCACACCCCTGTCTCACACCAACTGATGTGCGAAACCAGTCTCCTCGCCACCCATTCACAAGAACTGCACTAGACGCCTTGTTATACAGGTGTTCAAGGACCGTTATAATATTTATGTTGATATTATACATTCTCATGGTTGCCCAAAGCGCTTTATACCATACCCTATCAAACGTCTTCTTAAAATCCACAAACACATGATACAGTGTTTGCTGCTGTTCTAGATATTTCTCGCTTAGCAGCCTTAAATTAAATATCTGTTCTGTAGTGCTTCTTCTCTGTCTGAACCCTGCTTGCTCCTCGGCAATAATGTTCTCTGCTTGGGGTTTCAATCGGTCAAGGATTAATCTAAGCATGACCTTGCTAGGATGGCTGATGAGGCTTATTGTTCTGTAATTTTGGCACAGCTTTAGGTTTCCAGACTTATGTAACGGAATAACTATAGATTTCGTCCATAAGTCCGGCCAGTTTCCTGTCGTCCATATTTTGTTGCAGATGTGTGTCAGGCCTTCCACCACTACCTCTCCACCTGCTTGTAAGAGCTCTGCTGGTATATTGTCCACGCCGGCCGCCTCCCCTCTTCTCAATGTCTTTACCGCTGCAATTACCTCTTCCTTCGTTATCAGTTGGTTATCCTCTATATTTGTTGGTGTTGTGGGATTGTTTTCTCAGATTTGTTTCGCCCTTCATAGTTATATAACTCGGAACAGTACTCTGTCCATCTTGCCAGTACGTCATTTTCCTAAGGCACTTGCCGCTTTTATCCTGGATCATAAGGTTCCTGCTTTGTCTTGGTGTTACCAGTTCTTTGATAACCTTGTATGCTCCTTTAGCATCATTTCTGTTTAGTCTCTCTTCGATGTTTGTGCATTTCTCACATATCCACGCTTCTTTCGCCTCTCTCATCTTTTGTTTAATGGCTTTCTTGACCTCTTTATAACTGCCGACCTCCTCCGGTGGGTGATTGTGTTTTTTTCAGTGACTTTCTTTTATCACAAAAGTCTAGAATGTCCTTGTTCACCCATGGCTTATATTTTGTTTGGTGGCATCCCATGATCTCTGTTTCCAGTATCTATGAGAGCTGCGTTAAGAGACTCTGTAACTGTATCTGTATCCAGTCCATCTCTGAGAGCCAACAGTGGCGAAATCTCCCTCCCACCCTTGCTTGGAACACTTCGATGATTTTTGGGTCCATTAGTTTGTCGAGGTCAAACTTTAGCCTGGTCACATCCTTCTTTGCGACTCCCTTCAATCGCAGACGCATGGTCATAATAACCAGATCGTGGTCGCTTCCTATATCCGCTCCGGGGAAACTTCTCGTTTTGTCGGTGTTGATGCTCGATCGGAACCTCCTCTGGACCAGTATATAGTCGATCTGGCTATGCACTTCATTGCTTGGGTTATGCCTTGTCCAGCGTCTCGACGACTTGTTTAACCCAAACGTATTTGCCACCAACAGCTGGTTGCATCTTGCAAATTCTAGGAGTCTGAGGCCCCGATCATCGGTTTCTTTATTTCCGTATGGGCCACATGTTTCCCTCCAGTCGTGGGCTGCATCTTCTCCAATTTTTGCATTTCAATCACCCTCGACTACCAATATGTCTTTTTTTGGTGTTTCGTGTATCAGACTTTGAAGTTGATCATAGAATGCCTCTATTTCACAATCTTCGTAGTCTGCAGTGGGTGCGTAGCACTGTATTATGGTAATATTAAACGGCGCTGCCTTTAGCCGTAAGATGATAAATCGGCTAGATTATGGACGGCAACCCAATATGCATCTGACTGTGTCTTTATGCACCAGTATCCCAACTCCATGTAAATGTTTCTCCTCCCTGCCACTGTAGTAGAACTTGTGGCCCTCCTCCGTAGTAAACTCTCCAAAGCTTTTCCATCGAGCCTCCCATATATCAAGGATATTCCACTGGTAGTTCTCCATCTCGTGCGTTAGCTCATTGATGTTGCCACATGGGTTCAGTGTTCTAACATTCCACCTACCTATTGTGAGCTTGTCTTTCCTCAGTTTGATGGTTCCACCAGTAGCACACTTATCGCCTCCGACCTGGTGTGGGACGGCAGGCGCGGTGCGGTCATTGTTAAACCGGGCTGCGACCGAGCCGGTATGTTTGATTGTGGTTGTGTCCTCATGAGTGAATCTTGGGCGGTTTTCTCTTGGCGGAGCCGATCACCTATCCAAGCCAGTGCATGGTTGGGAGATCTAAATTCCATATTTGGGAGATCTAAATTCCTCAATCTGCTACTTTGAGATGTTCAGAAATATAAGACCCAATTTCGTTGTTTTTTGCTGCAGCAACATTTGGGAACATTTCGATGTTGCCTACCTTTACCTTGGCAGCTCAAACGCCTAACCTTCCTCTAAAAGCATTGATTTTGTCAGTTGAGATTCAAATATTTATAGATTTAATCTGCATGTTTAAATTGACCTTGTGTTCAAGGTTATCTTCTAGAAAAGATTATTATGCGGAATCAAGTGTTATCTGCAAGTAATTCACAAAACTCTTTTTTCAGCTCGAACTTGAAATAAAATAAGCAGATCATTCCCCAATACAAATATTCCAGACATCCATTTTCTTCTCGAAAGCCATCTTGCCTTAATAAGTAGAAGATGATGCACATAAATTACGACCAAAGTCTTCACATAGTCTCGTAAATAATTTAGATTGAAGTGTTCTACTGCTTATGTAGTCCACCGTTTTTACAACTCAAGTCTAGTACAGCTTTCAGCTCATTTACCAACCAAAACTTCGTGATCAAGAAGGCAGCGTCTTTTTTGTTGTTGTTATTTTATTTCTTCACCAATAATACACATTCTTTCATTAATCTAATAATTGATGGACTACCATCCGTTCAGATTCTTTCATTAATCCAATAATTGATGGACTACCATCCATCCAAATTCTTTCATTAATCTAATAATTGATGGACTTACATCCGTACACATTCTTTCATTAACGCAATAATTGATGGACTACCATCCATCCAAATCCTTTCATTAATCTAATAATTGATGGACTTACATCCGTATAGATTTCTAATAATTGATGGACTACCATCCATCCAAATCATTTCATTAATCTAATAATTGATGGACTACCATCCGTATAGATTTCCAATAATTGATGGACTACCATCCGTAAAGATTTCCAATAATTGATGGACTACTATCCGTACACATTCTTTCATTAACGCAATAATTGATAAACTACCACCCATACACATTATTTGATTAATTTAATATATGGTAGAGCACCATCTGTCCAACCATTGATCAAGCATCATATGTACAAATTCCTATGAAGTTGTACCGAGTCTAACCCAACTTCCTACATTAACCTGCTTCGTGTAGTGAATACATCTTTGTTTATTGTTGTGTATCCCAGTTCTACCAAGTAATAAAATTGGTCTGCCACGTTGACATTAATAACGTGGCGAATCAGCTTCGGTAGTTGGACCTTCCGTCCAATATCAGTTGACTCATCTACTAACCTTAACCATACTTGCTTAAGTCCACATTTCTTTACAGAGGCGTGCTGCAATTCCTCAACCTGTGTTCGGATATTTCCTGATTCATTATGCTAGTGGCGGTATATGAGAGACGAATTTTACTTCTTTTTCTGCTTTAGTGCCAAACATTGTACTTACTATAACTATGTAATCAGAGATAGTACGTTCTGTAAGGAGAGGGGATAGTAATTTCTGTAAGGAGTGATAGTAAGTTCTTGTAAGGAGGAGGGATAGTAAGTTCTGTAAGGAGGGATAGTAAGTTATGTAAGGAGGAGGGATAGTAAGTTCTGTAAGGAGGGATAGTAAGTTATGTAAGGAGTGATAGTAAGTTCTGTAAGGAGGGATAGTAAGTTATGTAAGGAGGGATAGTAAGTTCTGTAAGGAGTGATAGTAAGTTCTGTAAGGAGGGATAGTAAGTTATGTAAGGAGGGATAGTAAGTTATGTAAGGAGTGATAGTAAGTTATGTAAGGAGGGATAGTAAGTTCTGTAAGGAGGGATAGTAAGTTATGTGAGGAGTGATAGTAAGTTCTGTAAGGAGGGATAGTAAGTTATGTAAGGAGGGATAGTAAGTTATGTAAGGAGGGATAGTAAGTTCTGTAAGGAGGGATAGTAAGTTATGTGAGGAGTGATAGTAAGTTCTGTAAGGAGGGATAGTAAGTTATGTAAGGAGGGATAGTAAGTTCTGTAAGGAGTGATAGTAAGTTCTGTAAGGAGGGATAGTAAGTTATGTAAGGAGGGATAGTAAGTTATGTAAGGAGTGATAGTAAGTTATGTAAGGAGGGATAGTAAGTTCTGTAAGGAGTGATAGTAAGTTCTTGTAAGGAGGAGGGATCGTAAGTTCTGGAAGGAGGGATAGTAAGTTCTTGTAAGGAGGAGGGATAGTAAGTTCTGTAAGGAGGGATAGTAAGTTATGAAAGGAGGAGGGATAGTAAGTTCTGTAAGGAGAGGGGATAGTAAGTTCTGTAAGGAGGGATAGTAAGCTATGTAAGGAGAAGGGATAGTAAGTTCTGTAAGGAGGGATAGTAAGCTATGTAAGGAGGAGGGATAGTAAGCTATGTAAGGAGGGATAGTAAGTTCTTGTAAGGAGGAGGGATAGTAAGTTCTGTAAGGAGGGATAGTAAGTTATGTAAGGAGGGATAGTAAGTTATGTAAGGAGGAGGGATAGTAAGTTATGTAAGGAGGAGGGATAGTAAGTTCTATAAGGAGTGATAGTAAGTTCTGTAAGGAGGAGGGATAGTAAGTTATGTAAGGAGGGATAGTAAGTTCTTGTAAGGAGGAGGGATAGTAAGTTATGTAAGGAGAGGGGATAGTAAGTTCTGTAAGGAGGGATAGTAAGTTATGTAGGGAGGAGGGATAGTAAGTTCTGTAAGGAGAGGGGATAGTAAGTTCTGTAAGGAGGAGGGATAGTAAGTTCTTGTAAGGAGAGGGGATAGTAATTTCTGTAAGGAGGGATAGTAAGTTATGTAAGGAGGGATAGTAAGTTCTTGTAAGGAGGAGGGATAGTAAGTTCTGTAAGGAGGGATAGTAAGTTCTTGTAAGGAGGAGGGATAGTAAGTTCTTGTAAGGAGATGGGATAGTAAGTTCTGTAAGGAGGAGGGATAGTAAGTTCTGTAAGGAGGAGGGATAGTAAGTTCTGTAAGGAGGAGGGATAGTAAGTTCTGTAAGGAGGAGGGATAGTAAGTTCTGTAAGGAGGGATAGTAAGTTCTGTAAGGAGTGATAATAAGTTCTGTACGGAGGAGGGATAGTAAGTTCTGTAAGGAGGAGGGATAGTAAGTTATGTAAGGAGGAGGGATAGTAAGTTATGTAAGGAGGAGGGATAGTAAGTTCTGTAAGAAGGAGGGATAGTAAGTTCTGAAAGGAGGAGGGATAGTAAGTTATGTAAGGAGGAGGGATAGTAAGTTCTGAAAGGAGGGATAGTAAGTTATGTAAGGAGGAGGGATAGTAAGTTCTGTAAGGAGGAGGGATAGTAAGTTCTGTAAGGAGGAGGGATAGTAAGTTCTGTAAGGAGGAGGGATAGTAAGTTCTGTAAGAAGGGATAGTAAGTTATGTAAGGAGGAGGGATAGTAAGTTATGTAAGGAGGAGGGATAGTAAGTTATGTAAGGAGGAGGGATAGTAAGTTCTGTAAGGAGAAGGAATAGTTAGTTCTGTAAGAAAGGAAAGTAAGTTCTGTAAGGAGAGGGGATAGTAAGTTCTGTAAGGAGAGGGGATAGTAAGTTCTGTAAGGAGAAGGAATAGTTAGTTCTGTAAGAAAGGAAAGTAAGTTCTGTAAGGAGAGGGGATAGTAAGTTCTGTAAGGAGAGGGGATAGTAAGTTCTGTAAGAAAGGAAAGTAAGTTCTGTAAGGAGAGGGGATAGTAAGTTCTGTAAGGAGAGGGGATAGTAAGTTATGTAAGGAGAGGGGATAGTAAGTTATGTAAGGAGAGGGGATAGTAAGTTCTGTAAGGAGAATGAAAAGTAAGTTCTGTAAGGAGAATGAAAAGTAAGTTCTGTAAGGAGAATGAAAAGTAAGTTCTGTAAGAAGAGAGGATAGTACGTTCTGTAAGGAGAGAGGATAGTAAGTTCTGTAAGGAGAGAGGATAGTAAGTTCTGTAAGGAGAGGGGATAGTAAGTTCTGTAAGGAGAATGAAAAGTAAGTTCTGTAAGGAGAATGAAAAGTAAGTTCTGTAAGGAGAATGAAAAGTAAGTTCTGTAAGAAGAGAGGATAGTACGTTCTGTGAGAAGAGAGGATAGTACGTTCTGTCAGGAGGGATAGTGAGCTCTGTCAGCAGGTATGGTATGCCCATCTAAGCAAAATAGAAATTGTTTCTTCTTCAGTTTGACGTTTGAAACTTTGGTCATTTAATTCTGCCATTAAACAGCGGCATTCCTTAACCATATTTAAAACGTTGTCTGTCTTAGAAAACATCAGGCTATGTTGTTTTGCTCAGTTAAAAGTATTTCAAAATAGGCTCTTCAAAATTCTTGTCGAGACGACCATATTTCTGACTACAATATCTCAAGAATGTGCTGGTCTTTGTTCATCAATTTCCTACCACAAATAACAAAATATGGCGTCGGAATATAGTATCGTGACACCATGTTAATCTGAGAACCAAATAACTTGCCCAAACAATTTTTCTCACCTGTTCTGGTAATCGACTTAAACAGACCACATTTCCTTCTCTTTCTTCTTCTTCTTGTGGAGCCGCGTAGCGCAGTGGTTAGCGCACTGGCTTCCCATCTGAGTGGTCCTGGGATCATTCCCCAGTTGAGGCGGTAATGCTTTTTTCTGACCGCAATGGATCCCTGGTCGACCCAGCCTTATACCGGTTCAGTCCGGGAAGTAAAAGCGGCGAGGGAGAGGAGATGGCTACCGCCCTCATATAGCCGAGCCTTTGAAATGTGAGATCGCTAACACCTCACACCTCTACGGTAGTAATGCTATGGGATTCTTTACTTCCTCTTCGTCCTCATCACCTGTAGGTTTATGATTAATCTTCTGATTTAAGAGTTAAATGAGTATTCTAACATGATATCCTAGCGAAAACCACGTTTCATGTATTAATAAGTCTTCGGCGACAATTATAATAATGATCAAGACAATAATCATCATCAATTTAATTAAAATGATAATTATGATGATTTTGATAATAGTAATAATTATAATAATCATAAAGAGGATTATGATAATAGTAAAAAAAAAGAAAAAAAATTGAAAGGATGCTAATAATAAATGTAATAATACTATTAATATTATGATAAAACAATGAAAATAACTTCGATACAAACTATCATAATAATAATAATAACAATAATAATAGTAATAATAATATTAAAAAATCATAATAATAATAACAATAATAATAGTAATAATAATATAAAAAAATCATAGTGATAATAACAATTATAATTGTAGTTATAATACTGATGAATTTTATTATAATAATAAAACGTATGATGATAATAATGAAAAACGAAAAACGAAAAAAAAACGAAAAAAACATTTATAATCATAATGCTATTAAAAATAAAGAAAGGTATGATGAGGAAAATAATAATAATAATAATAATAATAATAATAATAATAATAATAATAATAATAATAATAATAATAATAATAATAATAATAATAATAATAATAATAATAATAATAATGTTAATGTTGTTGTAATTGAATGCCCACAATAGGTCAGCTTCATCATCATGTAGCATGGGCTTTATAGAACGTTGCTCCCATGACAGTCTGTCTGAAAGAAACTCTTTCCCTCGCCAAAACTCCAGCCTCCGCCAGTCATATCCAGGCATTCCTGAATATCTTGGTGCCAACGTCAACTGCCTCTTTTGCCTGGCACCATACCTTCCATCACTGTTCACACTGTGTCTCTTGATGTGACCTCAGTATTTACATTTCTGGTCAAAATGGAATGGATAAGCCGGTTCTCCTTTATGTTCAACTCTTGACAAATGTCTACATTGGTCTTTTTCTCCGTCCAGGTTTTCTGAGGATCTTTCTGACATATTTTGGCACGGAGTATTTAATTCTTTGTCTAGACGTTGTAGTAATTGTCCATGATCCGCAGCCATATACAAGGGGCTTGTCATAAGTCTTTACCCTGACTATGAAAGTGTAGGAGGAGAAAGTTGAAATTTGTCACAGTGCTTATTCCTTCTCAATGTAGCCACCACCTGAATGTATACATTTCTGCTATCTCTGCGTAACCTTGAGAAGACCTTCAGAATGAAATAACCTATTTTTCGAACTAAACTAGTTATCACTAGCCAGTATGACATTTTCATCGCTGTCAAAATAATTTCCCTTCAGCTTTTTTTAAGTTTTGGGAAAAAGAAAAATGTCTGATGGAGATAAATCCGGAGAATAGGGTGGGTGTGGAAGAATTTCAATATTCAAATCGTTGGCTATTTGCAGCACAAGCCTTGCTTTATGAGAGGGCGCGTTGTCTTGAAGCAAAGGCAGAATTTGAGTGTGCGCTATCCCTCGTTTTCTGGTCACAGTCTTTCTTAGTTTGGTAAGGAGATCTGCATAATATTGTCCATTAACCGTGTTGCCATGAGGTAGGTAATTTTTCAATATGACACCTTTGACGTCCCAAAAAACAGCCAGCATCACTTTTCTTGCAGATGTATGTGCTCTTGGCTTGACATGTGTTGGTGAGCCCGAGGTTTTCCACTGCATGATGGACATTTTGGATTCTGGGTCATAATGGTGAACCCAAGTCTCATCTACTGTCACCATGGTCGGCGACATGTTTTCCGACCGACACATTTTGAGCAACTGGCCACAGCAATCAACCCTCGTTTGTTTCTGTTCACGTGTCAGCAGACGTGGGACCCAGCGGGCACACACTTTTCTCATGTTTAGTCTGTTGTGTAAAATTATAAAAAAACTATACTTTAATTCAGTTTTGCTGATCTAGATATCTCTGCAATTGTCATTTTCCTATCCTTGTCAATGATTTTCTTCGCTCATGCAGCATTTTGATCCCTGCACTCTGTGAATGGTCTTCCTGATCTTGGAAGATCAGCAACATGGTAACGGCCACATTTAAACTGCCTACATCAGTTTTTTACTGTAGCATACAAAGAACAGAATTCCTCAAACAGTTGTTCTATCTCCCTTTGTATTTCTGTAGGTGTTTTTCCCTGCAACATCAAGAATTTTATCACAGTTATGGCCTCTGATTGTTCATTGATCTGACAAACAGTTAGAGAGGCAGATCCGGTCAAAAATGTGTGTTGCGCCATGCATCTTACCGGGCAAATCCGAAGAGGAAAATTCATACTTCTCAAGTCCAGTAAAAATTGAATGAGCTACATATGAGTCAAATTGCAACTTTTTCCACCTGCTCCTTCACAGTCAGGATAAAGACTTATGACAAACCCCTTGTAATGCATGAAAAACCAAAGGCTCTCAAGACTTTTACTTTTGTCGTTTTGTTGGTGCTCTGTCATAATTTCATCAGGCTGTTCAGCCTCTGCGTTGCCAAGGATAGTCTTTTTTCTGTTTTTCCTTTAGCAGTCGCCATTTTTGTCAATTCTTTAGCTCAGATATTCGAAATGCATGACACGATCTATTTCCTCACCACCTACTGTAAATTTATGTTGACATCGTGTTTTGTTGATGGTCATTATCTGTGTTTTGTTTATGTTCATAGCCAGGTTTTCATCTTTACTGTGTCCAATTACAGCTGAAAGTAGCTGCACTATATCTTCTGCACTTCTTGATAGTATCACTGTGTCGTCTACGTATCGTAACTCTGGAATCTCGTAACCGCCAATCATAAATGTATTGAAACTTTCAATGTTCTCGTCTTCTCTAACATTTCTCATTATACATTCCGCATAGATGTTATATAGATAAGGTGAGAGGATACATGCCTGCCTTACTCCCTTTTATACTGCGAACCAATCTGATGTTTGCCTAGATACTCGGACGGAAGCTCTTTGATCTTGGTATAATGTTCAATAAGATGAATAACATGTACAGGAAAATCCATTTCTTTCAGAACGTTCCACAGATTCTGATGTTTTACGGTATCGAAGTCCTTGATTTAATCAATGAAACACGTGTATAGGTCTATATTAAACTCTCTACATTGTTTGTAGATAATAAGTCAGTTTCTGGAAACGACGTTAGGCCGCAGGTTGCAGGAGCTTTCCTTCCACCCTGAGCGTGCCGATAAAGGTAGGCACTGTGCTATTCTTTGCGTGACGCTTACTACTTTGGGGATCATGTCGATCCCCACCTTGTTAGTCACACTGCCATAAAACGGCCTGTTTCCAGGGATAACTGCGTGGAAGTGACTTAGTGTCTTTTCAGTATATTTGACTTGGCCCTGACTAACATTGTCTGTTCAGTATATTTTCGTGAACTAGTTAGTTAATCTCGCCTCCCAACTAATAATAATTATATTAATAATAATAATCTGAATACTTCTTCATCTTTTTTTTCGATCAACTGATGCTATGCTTTCAGTCAGATGAGATTCACGAAAGAGACTGAGTTTCAGGCCTTCGCCGGTCCCCCACAGTTTTTCAAGCATGGTCGCTATCCCAGGCTTGACTGTCTCTCTTTGGTCTACAAAGGTCACGCAGTTCTGCAGGATATAGTCTTGTGTTTGTTTGGGCCAATCGCATGAGGAGGTGTCTCTGAGACCCATTCTGTGGAGGTGAGCCTTGAGTCTGTGGTGTCTCTGAGACCCATTCTGTGGAGGTGAGCCTTGAGACTACAACTTCCGTTCTGAGTCTGAAGATGCATCTGTCTATCCCTGCCAAGTTTGTCTATGCTGTCAATTTCTGACTTGTATTCTTTGTGCTGGTCTCTCGATTCTGTCCTCATGAATCGCACGGTCTCGTCTCCCCGCTAATAATAATTATGTTAATAATAATATTCTTAATACTAATAATGCTAATAATGATAATTAAAATAATCATATATCTCATAATAGTAATGAAAATAATTATTATTATAATGATGATGATGATGATGATGATGATGATGATGATGATGGTGATGATGATGATGATGATGATGATGGTGATGGTGATGATGATGATGATGATGATGATGATGATGATGGTGATGATGATGATGATGATGGTGATGATGATGATGATGATGAGGATGATGATGATGATGATGATGATGATGATGATGATGATGATTGTAGAAACAGTTAGTTACCCTTCACAAGCGATGATAGCAACATCATCAGGCGGTTTTGTCTTGATGACGTAACTTGTGCTATATCTGGATTATAGAGTGAAAGTAAATGCGCTTGTCATCAACCTGACTCTCTGGTCCCGAGCTACCTTTAGTCAGTGGCAAGACAAGGCGACTAGAGGTAATGCAGATACTCTTCTTCCACCTCCTATGAGACCAAGTGTTGCTTCAAACATGTGGGGCACGAACACACGCTATTTTCGTCCATCGCCATTGCCCATCGACCACAGCGACCACATGATAGTAAATGACTATCTGACCAGTACAGAACATGTGTCCGCTAGTCACAATTGTACAATTTGAACGAAATAACATAATTTTATCAATGAAAGTAACGTTATTATTATTCTTAATTATTTTTATTGTTATAACTTTAATTAACTTAACGACTTTATTCTGGTTTAGAAGACCCTGCAGAGTCTGTATGCAAACAGTTTCATTTATATCACCATACTCTAAAAGCTATGCGCATCCAAAATATCCTTAAATGCATTAACTGTCCTTGCCTCCACTACCTCCCGTGGCAATGCATTCCAAGCATCCACCACTCTCTGACTAAAAAAATATTTCCTAATATTTTATCTGGACCTCTCTTTAGTTAATTTGTAGATATGCCCTCTTGTTCTTGTGGGTGGCTGTATTTTAAAAAAAAATACTTGTTATAGTCTAATTTAACCATTCCTCTGATCATCTTATAAACCTGTATTAAGTCACCACGAATTCTTCTCTCCTCTAGACACTGTTGGCCAGTTTTTCTGAGTCTTTCCTTATAACTGAAAGTTTGGAATCCCACTATCAGCTTTGTCGCTCTTTTTTGTATTCTTTCCAAAATGTTTATATCCCCTCTATGATAAGGACTCTACACCTGTACACAGTACTCCAATATAGGTCTAACTAGTGCTTTATACAGTTGGACTATCACTTCCTTACTCCTATGTTTAATATTTCTTTTTATCATAACTAACATTGCATTTCCCTTTTTCACTGCTACCTGAACTTGCTCACTCACCTTACCTGCATGATCTATTATAACCCCTAGGTCCCTTTCCTTACCTCTCTTTCTAATATTGTTCTCTCCCATTCTGTAATTTTTGTTCCATATTGGATCTACCCATGTGGATGACTGTACATTTATCTACAGTAAATTCCATTTGCCAGATTACAGACCATTCTTGAATTTTAAATAAATCCAACCTCAATATATCCACTTCTGCTTTAGATGAGACACTACTGCATAGTTTTGTGTCATCAGCAAATTTTGAAATCCTGGATCCCATATCAATGTCCAAATCATTTATATATATCAAGAACAAAATTGGTCCTAAAACCGAGCCCTGTGGCACTCCACTTTTAACTTCACACCACTCAGAGTACTCCTTAGCCCACCCTCTGCCTTCTTCCCGTGAACCAATTTTCAATCCATTTGGCAACTTCCCCACCTATTCTATGTGATTTTAACTTTCGAAATAATCTTTGATGAGGTACTCTATCAAAGGCCTTTTGAAAATCTAGATATATGACGTCAACTGGCTCCCTTTCATCTATCATTTTAGTAACCTCCTCCATGAATTCTAACTGATTTGTTAAGCGCGATCTCCCTCAAGTAAACCCATGCTGACTATTTCTGATTAGATTAAACTTGTCTAAATGCATTACAGTGTTTTCTTTGATTATAGATTCTAACATTTTACAGACTATGCTCGTTAAATTTACCGGTCTATAATTTTCTGGATCTGATTTCATTCCCTTTTGTAATAAGAGATTCAGTCCTGCATTTTTCAAATCCCGTGGAACAATCCCTTTTGTAAGTGATTGAGAACATAATATTGCCAATGGTTTTGCTAGTTGGTTTCTAATTTCAAACAGCAATTTTGGATCTAGACATTTATCCACTTTCAACGCCTCCAATTTTTAAAAAACAATTTCCTCTGTAATACAGATTGATCTTAATCCAACTGTATGCATGTCTCTTTAAAAAATATCTATAGGCTCTGGTATCTTGGAGCAGTCCTGTTTTGTGTAGACTGTGCCAAAGTACTGATTGAATAGATTAACTGCCTCCCTATTCTCACTTATTATTTTCCCTGTAATGTCTATGAGAGGACCTACTTTGTCTTTCGTTCTTTGTTCAATTTCTAACTTAAGAAAAGAAGCTTTTACTGTCAGTCTTGATCCTCAGAGCAAGTTTTTTTTTCAAAGTCTATTTTTGCTGTTTCTTTCACATTATGAGATATGTTCTGCTTGCCCAAATATTTTACATATGTTTCTTTTTATTTACCTGCCTCTATATATTTTTCCATGCTTTATTTGTAGCTCTTCTACATTTTACTACAAATCTAGTTATCCACTTTTTACGCTTGGGGTTTACCTCCCTACATGGAACACATTCCTCTTTTAGCTTTTCTAGAACTGTTTTAAAACTCTCCCACTCTTGTTCAACATCTGTTCCTCCAACAATATTCTTCCAGATTATGTGGTTCGCTGCCTCTTTCATCCTCTTAACATCTGTCTTAGAGTAGTCATATGTTCGCGTGTTCGGATGATTAGATGGTCACTTGAGCCAAACAGTTTCCCAACGGTAACGTTTTCAATCATATTTCCCTCTGTAGTAAAAACTAGGTCGAGTGTAATTTTTAAATATTTTTTTGTTATTACTACTATCATTAACATTGATCAGTGTCAAGTTTCAAGTTCACAACTTGTTCATTGGAAACAAAATATGGTAAATTATTAGAATAAATAACAATACAAACATTGCACACATTGATTTCAAATTGGAAGGTGTGGTAGATTTGTGTTCTTCAAATATTTCTGAACAAGACAGTGAGGACTGAAATAAATGAGATAATTATCGGCATAACACAATTATGGTAAAACCGCTTTGAAAAGCTTTCAAAATAAATAGAATTAGGAGAAAATCTACGTTTCAAGACGAAATCGACATTTTAGTTAACATGCATTTGCCAAACTTATATTTTAATTAATGAAATTAGTCACGGAGCTATTTAGATTCGTGAAATGTTACATTTTTGCTTAAAGCAAAACACATTGCAGGCAAGGGAAGTAAATAATCAGGCCATCTATTCAACCGAAGGATTTTTATTGAAAAACAAAGTTAGAAATATCATCAAATACCAAAACATAACACGTCATTCTGCAAAGATAATATTCTTTGAATAGTTATGGAAAATAAAAAAATCACAACTCATCTGGAAAACCAGATAAAAAAAACAATCACACAAACAATTAAATGTATTAAGCTAATCATGGGAAGTGCTATCTATGTATTATGCTACAGGAGCAGTAGACCTGTATGGCGCTTGCCAATCACAAATATATTCGATTTTAGTATTAAATATCCTCTTATACATATTAATTATTGATTTCAAAACGTGCTATAGCCAAAAGAAACTAACAATGTTTACTGTGATATAAAACAATATATCCTTACTGTGATATAAAACAAGATATCCTTACTGTGATATAAAACAAGATATCCTTACTGTGATATAAAACAAGATATCCTTGCTCTGATATAAAACAAGATATCCTTACTGTGATATAAAACAAGATATCCTTGCTGTGATATGAAACAAGATATTCTTACTGTGATATAAAACAAGATATCCTTACTGTGATATGAAACAAGATATCCTTACTGTGATAAAAAAAAACAACAACATTATTACTGTGATACAAAACAAAACATGATTACTGTGGTACAAAACAAAACATGATTACTGTGATATCAAACAACACATTATTTACTGTGATATCAAACAAAACATTATTACTGTGATATCAAACAACACATTATTTACTGTGATATCAAACAAAACATTATTACTGTGATATCAAACAACACATTATTTACTGTGATACAAAACAAAACATGATTACTGTGATATTAAACAAAACATTATTACTGTGATATCAAACAACACATTATTTACTGTGATACAAAACAAAACATGATTACTGTGATATCAAACAAAACATTATTACTGTGATATCAAACAACACATTATTTACTGTGATACAAAACAAAACATGATTACTGTGATATCAAACAAAACATTTTTACTGTGATATCAAACAACACATTATTTACTGTGATACAAAACAAAACATGATTACTGTGATATCAAACAAAACATTATTACTGTGATATCAAACAAAACATTATTACTGTGATATAAAACAACACATTATTTACTGTGATACAAAACAAAACATGATTACTGTGATATCAAACAAAACATTATTACTGTGATATCAAACAAAACATGATTACTGTGATATCAAACAAAACATTATTACTGTGATATAAAACAACACATTATTTACTGTGATACAAAACAAAACATGATTATTGTGATATCCAACAAAACATTATTACTGTGATATATATAAAACAACACATTATTTACTGTGACACAAAACAAAACATGATTACTGGGATATAAAACAAAACACGCTTATTGTTATATAAAACAACACATGATTACTGTGATATAAAACAAAACATGATTTCTGTGATATAAAACAAAACATGATTACTGTGTTATAAACCAAAACATTATTACTGTGATATAAAACAAAACATGATTACTGTGATATCAAACAAAACATGATTATTGTGATATCAAACAACAAAATGACATTCATGGCCCGAACTGCTCTTTCGTCTTTTATCATTGCACGGAGAATCGATTTCTTAAAAATGGTACCATAATGTAACGAAACTGTGGAACATTCAATAACGGAGAACCCAGGAAGAACAACGAACATGTTTACAAAATCGACAACGGCATGCAGCTAGAAAATAATTATTCATCGTTTAAGAAAATGTGTCCAAGATGTTGTAATTAAAAAAGTGTTGTTAATGCTATATCATTTACGGTTATAGTCGGAAAAATGAACGAAAGCAGATGAAACTGTATTTCAAACTGTCACGGATAGCCACGAAGGACAAAACTGGACTGGTGTCTTAAATGCCCGATCTAGATGCGACTGTAAGTGACATGGCGAGTATCATATATATGTATATATATATATATATATATATATATATATATATATATATATATATATATATATATATATATAGAGAGAGAGAGAGAGAGAGAGAGACAAAAAGAAATACAAGCCGACAATGTTTGAACCTTACTAAAAATAAGGGTTGCCAGATACTCTGAGCCATATTTAGATATTTAGCCATCGGACAATTCAATATTAGCCACTTGTTCACACAACACGCATCCATACATACGAACGCATATATATATATATATATATATATATATATATATATATATATATATATATATATATATATATATATATATATATATATATATATATACATGTTCGAAAAAGTGTCAGGAAACGAAAATGTAGTGTAGTATATTCAGTTATCAAGTCTATAAGTTTTGTCTGTTTTTTAGTCCAAGTTGAAATTACTAGAGATACCCCAGTTATAAAGTTGAAGTACATGCTTGGAATTATGTCTGGGACGTCCGGATTGAGTTGGCACGTGTTAAACTGTCTGAGACGTTCGGACTGAGTTGGCACGTTGTAAACTGTCCGAGACGTCCGGACTGAGTTGGCACTTGTTAAACTGTCTGGGACGTCCGGACTGAGTTGGCACGTGTTAAACTGTCTGAGACGTCCGGACTGAGTTGGCACGTGTTAAACTGTCTAGGGCGTCCGGACTGAGTTAGAACGCGTGAAACTGTCTGAGACGTCCGGACTGAGTTAGCACGTGTTAAAGCCTAGATTCAAGGTCCCGTAGACAAGAAGCACGTTCCGTATAAAAACATCTCAGACATCAAGGGAACAAGAATAAGAGAAGGACATAATGGAGGTCACGTACAAAGAAATCAACTGTAGGAGAAGGACATGATGTAAAAAGAGGTCGACTGTAAGAGAAGGACATGTAAAAAGAGATCGACTGTAAGAGAAGAACTAATGTACAAAGAGATTGACTGTAAGAGAAGGACTCATGTAAAAAGAGATCGACTGTAAAAGAAGGACTCGGTACAAAGAGATCGACTGTAAGAGAAGGACATGTAAAAAGAGATCGACTGTAAGAGAAGGACTCGGTACAAAGAGATCGACTGTCAGAGAAGGACATGTAAAAAGAGATCGACTGTAAGAGAAGGACTAATGTACAAAGAGATCGACTGTAAGAGAAGGACTCATGTAAAAAGAGATCGACTGTAAGAGAAGGACTCGGTACAAAGAGATCGACTGTAAGAGAAGGACTAATGTACAAAGAGATCGACTGTAAGAGAAGGACTCACGTACAAAGAGATCGACTGTAAGAGAAGGACATGTACAAAGAGAGCGACTGTAAGAGAAGGACTCAGTACAAAGAGATCGACTGTAAGAGAAGGACATGTACAAAGAGATCGACTGAACATCTGACGTTATTATTATTAGTTGCCCATGGCAAGCAATGATGGCCACATCAACAGGCGGTTGTGTCTTGATGATGTAACTTGCGCTGTTTTTAGATTATAGTGAGGAAGTAACTGCGCTTGTCATCGACCTCACACTCTTGTCCCGAGCTACCATGAGCCAGTGGCAAGACATTAGTCAAGACGACTGGAGGCAACTCAGGATGCAGGCACTCTGGTCCCACCTCCCGTGAGACCAGGTGTCACTATGATACGTGGGGGATTCGACATTGAACCGTTTGTGTTCATCACTTTGGGAAGCAAGTGCCTGACCTCTTGACCACAGTGACCCCTGACCTCGTGACCACAGTGACCCCTGACCTCTTGACCACATCGACCTCAGAAGACTATGTAGACAACCAGTGTTGCATTCCAGTGATGTATTTTAGCCTAAAGGGGACCAGCGGACGATTGGCCATGTTCATGTCCCATTAAGTCACCCCCTCGCAGTCATGCTTGTATGGTAGGGGTCTGACCTGATGGATCCGGGCTTGTCATTGGCCAGCTCTTTCCTGATCAGAGGGCCAGTACTGGTCAGGGAGGAGGATTTCACTAGTTCCGCCCGGCTGCGCACCACTCCGTCTGCCTCCATCCGGCTGCGCACCACTCCGTCTGCCTCCCCCCGGCTGCGCACCACTCCATCTGCCTCCCCCCGGCTGCGCACCACTCCGTCTGCCTCCCCCCGGCTGCGCACCACTCCATCTGCCTTCCCCCGGCTGTGCACCACTCCGTCTGCCGCCATCCGGCTGCGCACCACTCCGTCTGCCTCCACTCTGTGTTGTTTACTTGGACATCTGACCACTGTCGAGATGATAGTCAATGCAGGAGAATGCTTCCATACTGGCTAAAGAATGACAAAAGAGTGATCATAACCCTCGGCATAGAGTACAGAGAGTAGAGCAACTGGAAAACAGTGCGTGAGGTTAACTAGCAGGTAAAGGATATTTCCTCATGATAGTGATGCCGTCATATGTATCAGTGGTTTGAAGGGAGATCAGGTTGAGGGTTCTCTGTTAGAGTGAGAGGTTCAGGTGTTGTTAAGTGGACAGGTGTATACAGGCCAGCAACCTCCACAATGAGAACAGTGATGCAGGTAGTGATCACTACTCTACGGCTATGTGAGACATGGCTCCCATTAGTGCAATACATCGGATAATGTCTGTCTTTATTGTCTTGTTAAAAGTCTTCAAAGCATTTATTATTTCTCTGCACCCCCGCCCCTCCATTCTATAAATGTCGCGGTTTTGAAAGCATTAGGACTACACCATCGCTATCGTGTGCATATTCTTCAGTGCGGACCTGGCGACAGCAGCATTTCACCTGTGCTCAGTTTCATCCTCTCCTCTTCTTTCCACCTCGTTTCAGCCAGTCAGTCCGCGAATTATCGATTCTGTAGTTTCCTTTTTCCGCTACCACTTGTTCGTTCATTCTACGAACTTTGGAGGCCCCAAATCTGGAGATTTCTCTTCAAGAAAATCGGTAAGTTGGTGATAGAGAATCCGTGTAGCTTACTCCGTTTCGCATCATTAGTCCTCCTGACAAACAACTTTTTTGTCTTCTTTGGTCGCTGAGTTGTATTTTACTTTTTAGTTGTTCATGTATTTATATTGTAACATGAATTTCTACAGGTTGAGGTAACCTCCCCCATGTACAAGCTTCAGTAGTCACATATTACAGCATGCTTAATTAGTTTACAGTCTTACAATTAGTTATTCTTCTTTCAGGTTCCGGCAACATTGTGGCGATTCTGATTTAATGATTTTTATTAAAATTATGAGAATTACTCGTTTTATTTAAAATACATTTTACTGAAAATATGTTCTTACTTTTTGTCAACAATTTCATCAATAATTGGCCCCCAAAAAATGTTTTTTCTGAGAATAGAACTTTTGATGTATGCATCTTTTTTGTAATTGTTGAGTTGACCATCCATATCCATAAGCCTAATGATGGATAGTAGATAAACTGTCAAAAACATTTAGGTGTAGAAAATAACCACTCTAAAAGACATCGTTGTCAAAATCGATAAATAACAACGAAGACAAATTATTACATTATAAAAAACTTCTTAAAGGCCAATGCGTAAAACTGTTCTCAGCATTCGTATAGAAATCAAAGACTTGATGTTACCAATGTTCTCGTTGTTAACCCCAGTTGATTTCTTAATACATTCTTTATAACGAATAAGTTCATCCCTAAAACTTTCGGCGAGATCACTTTTGTAAATTGTTTCGAGATGATCAGTTATCGATGGGATAACAAAATCGCAAAGTAATCTCTAATTGATGGACACTAAAGTGTAAACTTCACATCTTGTTTGGAATGCAGTTGACAGGTGGTAAATGATGGCCAAATCAACTTTTATTCTAAAATTGTTGAGCTGTATTTTTTTTTCAATCACAATAAACAATGTTACAAATGAGTTCTCATCTGTTGAAAACGGTTTGCTCTGAAAACAAAAGGCTTTTACCAGTGTCTGCCAAATTGTAAGAATAAGTTGATTCTATTATTCACTGAGAGAATGTTGAATGGATAGTTTTAATTTGGTTAGTGTGCATTATGTCTTTGAAGACGTCCTGTTTAAACATTGTGAACGTGATTACAAAGTGGAAACATATTTTTTCTACCAGGCGAAAAACTAAATTATAATTATTGTTTCCCCTGAGAAGGGCCGCTAACTAGCTCCAGGCCCCAATTAACTCCGGGCCCCCAGCAACTCCGGGCCCGCAGTAACTCCGGGCCTCCAGTAACTCCGGGGCCCCAGTAACTCTGGGCCCCCAGTAACTCCGGGCCCCCAGTAACTCCGGACACCCAGTAGCTCTAGGCTCCAAGTAGCTCTAGGCCCCCAGTTGCTCCAGGCTCCAAGTAGCTCTGAACTCCCAGTAGTTCCAGGCCCCAAGTAGCTCTAGGCCCCCAGTAGCTCCACGTCCCCAGTAGCTCCGGGCCTCCAGTAGCTCTGGACTCCCAGTAGCTCCAGGCCCCAAGTAGCTATTGGCCCCCAGTAGCTTCAGACCCTAAGTAGCTTTGGACTCCCAGTAGCCTTGGGCCCCCAGTAGCTCCAAGCCCTAAGTAGCTCCGAACTCCCAGTAGCTACGAACTAGTAGCTGCCGGCCCTTTGGTTTCAGCCTACGAAGTGTAATGAATAACCAGGCACTGATTATATCTACAGATCGAAGTAAGTTAGAATGATCAATAATTTCTCAATGTCGTGATTTAATAATGATTGTCTTGGCACTTTTACTAGATTTTGTTAAATGCTGTACATCGTACATCTTCTTCGACGTTTGTCCTTAATAGGACGTTGCAGCGTTGTGGTGTAGTTTACTGCGAGTCTGCGACATCGTCCCTTTCAGTCCCACACATCCGATTTAAGTTTGCTATTTTGTGTAGCGGGATTGTCTTTTCTCTGCGATCCGTATCCCTTTTCCAAACTACATTAGTGCAGCCTGTTTCCATGGCAACCGTATTAGAAATAGTGACTTGGTCCGTTCTGGTTCGCTGACCCTGATACAAGCACCCAGCAGTGAGTCGCTGACCCTGATGCAAGCATCCAGCTGTGAGTCGCTGACCCTGATGCAAGCACCCAGCTGTGAGTCGCTGACCCTGATACAAGCACCCAGCAGTGAGGCGCTGACCCTGATGCAAGCATACAGCTGTGAGTCGCTGACCCTGATGCAAGCCTCCAGCTGTGAGTCGCTGACCCTGATGCAAGCCTCTAGCTGTGAGTCGCTGACCCTGATGCAAGCCTCCAGCTGTGAGTCGCTGACCCTGATGCAAGCCTCCAGCTGTGAGTCGCTGACCCTGATGCAAGCCTCTAGCTGTGAGTCGCTGACCCTGATGCAAGCCTCCAGCTGTGAGTCGCTGACCCTGATGCAAGCCTCCAGCTGTGAGTCGCTGACCCTGATGCAAGCATACAGCTGTGAGTGTCTGACCATGATGCAAGCCTCCAGCTGTGAGTAGCAGCCAGCTCATTCGCCGTGCTGCACATTTGATCCCAAAATCTGTTTTATCACGGAGACAAGGAAAATAGCGAACAAGAAAATGAATTGGCTGCTCCATGGTCAAGACTGCCAAGTGCATCCACTGGAGCTAATGGCAGATAGAATTCTGTTTTCCATTTACGTCAATGAAGATCGATGTAATCCTATATCAGACAATGCTGTCGGGAATGAAGTGTTTAAAAAGAAAGTACTAGGTCACAGCTTGTTTTTGTTATGTAAATTAGCCAGTTCTCTTCCTCGCTGTTTTTCTTTCCCTAACAGCATGGCAGGTACCTATTTACAGCAATGTCAACTTAGACGTGCCTTTAACGGGAGTTGAACCTTCGCCCCCCAAAGGGACTACAACTGGTTGTACTGGTGACTTGCAACATCTCTATGTAAAAGTTGTTATTATCTAATCTACCCCTACCAGACCCACTCAAAGTCTGTTGGCACTGTCAGGCATGGACTATTTATATGAGCATCATCAATGAGCGATTTAAGGACATCACTACAATGTAAGTTAGTTAGTTTTCTTTCCCCTTGTGCTATTGTGTTGTACTGGGGAGCTTAAGTCATCTATCCTGCGCCAAGTGCGTTGCGTCGGTCAATGTGAGCCCTTATTGTTGCACAATCACTCTAATGTCATCTATCATCTGGCCTCGTGGCTGCCCCATTGCCTTATAACCAGATCTACCAGCCTTTTAATCCAGCAGTGGAAGTTGATGAGGGTTCGTTCTCATGAGGTGGCCAAAACCAACTTATTTTCTGCCTGGAAATGTATTCGGCACAAGACGTAGTGCCGACCATAACTCGAATGTCGTCATTCCGCATTCTGTCTCTTCTGGTAACACCGATGACTTTCCTCAAACACTTCATATCACAAGTCGAAATTCTGCTCTCACGGGCCCTGGACAGAGGCCATGTTTGGCACTGGAAGCACAGAGCTGGCATAAATATACTGCTTATCAGCTGTTGCTTTGTTGCCAAACTAATGCTCGGGTGTCTAAGCAATGGGGACAGTTGATAAGTCACCGCAGACACTTTCTGAGACCTAGTCTCAATTTCCTTATCGATCTGGCGAAAAAATACTGCCCAAATACTTGAACTCATGGACCTGTTGAAGAGCAATATCATTTAGACTTATCTCGAGTGGCCCACGAGTTCTACTGATCATTAAAGTTTCTGTTTTGTTATCGCTAATTCGCATATTGTGTTTAGCACAGGTAGTCGCAATCGCGTCCAAGTGGTTTTGCAGTTTGTTTTCATCATCGAACAGCAAGCACTGATCATCTGCAAAAAGGAATTCGTGTTTTGAGTTATGTTCTGCTTCAGATGTCTCAATATGACCAGTCCCTGGTGCGATTTTGTCCATGTAGATGTTAAACAACAGAGGAGAAAGCACCACCCTCGTCTCACGCCGGTATTGATTTCAAAAGCATCTGTGACACCAATGAGTGTTCTTACGACGTTTGAACTTGAATGATACAGTGCTCTGACATTATCAAGAAGCTGGCCTTGTACACCATAATCTTCCAGTATCTTCCAAAGTTTAATCGTGTCTACCCTATCAAACGCTTTTTCCTGATCAATGAAAGCATCATATAGATTTTCGTTGTATTCTTTTGATCTTTCGCTTATTTGTCTTAAGGTGAACAAGGCGTGTGACGCGACCATCAGACGTGGCCATGACATGGCCATTCGACGCGACGGGTCCTGGTCCCTTAAGTGTACCATTGTAGTGTCTAGAAAAGAAGAGAATTCGAGGTGACAATACAGATTTATAAGATAACCAAAGGAAAAGATAAATTGGACTATAGCAAGCTTCTTTCAAAATACAACCACCTTCAAGAACCAGATGGCAAAGCTACAAATTAATTAAATATAGGTCCAGATTAGATATTAGAACATATTTTTGTAATCAGAGAGTGGTTAATGCTTGGAATGCATTGCCTCACGAAGTATAAGGAGGCAAAGGCAATTAACGCTTTTAAGAAAAATTGGATGCACATAGCTTTTAAAGCAAGGAAATGTAAATTAAACTTGTTGTATACAGTTTCTGCAGAGTCTTCTAAACCAGTACAAAAATGTTAAGTTAAATTAATTCGTTGATCCTATAATTAATAATTCTTTTTATCATGCCTAAAATTGTCTTTTACCCTCTTCACTGCTACCTAAACTTGAAAACTTGCTTACTCACCTTACCTGAATGATCTGTTATAAACCCTAGGTCCTTTCATTTTCTATTTTTCTAATATTGTCCTTTCCCATCTTGTAACTATATTCGATATTGCATCTACACATGCGGATAACTGTACATTCATCAACATTAAACTCCATTTGCCAGCTCTCAGACCATTCTTGAATTTGATCTAAATCCGACCTCAATATATTCACCTCTGCTTAAGAAGAGACGCCACTGCATTGCAGTTATATGTCATCCGCGAATATTGCAATCATGATTCCGACATCAATGCCCGCCTTAGTCAAATCCCTGACACATGATGATGATGACGAACCTATATGTCCCATGTGCACTGTCTTCGGGGAAAATATAAAATTTAATATAAAAAACACGTTCCAAAATGACCGTTTTTTTTGTATTTGCGAATGTTCATTAAAATATCAAGGCGTGATAAATCGCTCAAAGATCAGATGAGTTAAATGTAGTTGTATGTTCTCCAGAGATCACTTGAGTTAAATGTAGTTATATGTTCTTCTGAGATCACTTGAGTTAAATGTAGTTGTATGTTCTCCAGAGATCACTTGAGTTAAATGTAGTTGTTTGTTCTTCTGAGATCACTTGAGTTAAATGTAGTTGTATGTTCTCCTGAGATCACTTGAGTTAAATGTAGTTGTATGTTCTCCAGAGATCACTTGAGTTAAATGTAGTTGTATGTTCTCCAGAGATCAGTTGAGTTAAATGTAGTTGTATGTTCTTCTGAGATCACTTGAGTTAAATGTAGTTGTATGTTCTCCTGAGATCACTTGAGTTAAATGTAGTTGTATGTTCTCCTGAGATCACTTGAGTTAAATGTAGTTGTATGTTCTCCTGAGATCACTTGAGTTAAATGTAGTTGTATGTTCTCCTGAGATCACTTGAGTTAAATGTAGTTGTATGTTCTCCTGGTATTCGGTTGAGTTAAATGCAGTTGTATGTTCTCCTGAGATCACTGGAGTTAAATGTAGTTGTATGTTCTCCTAGTATTCAGTTGAGTTAAATGTAGTTTAATGTTCTCGTGATATTCACTGGAGTTAAATATAGTTGTATGTTCTCCTGAGATCACTGGAGTTAAAGGTTCTTGTATGTTGTCCTGATATTTAGTTGAGTTAAATGTTGTTGTGTGTTCTCCTGATATTCAGTTGAGTTAAATGTAGTTGTATGTTCTCCTGGTATTCAGTTGAGTTAAATGTAGTTGTATGTTCTCCTGAGATCACTTTAGTTAAATGTAGTTGTATGTTCTCGTGATATTCACTTGAGTTAAATGTACTTGTATGTTCTCTTGATATTCACTGGAGTTAAATGTAGTTGTATGTTCTCCTGATATTCACTTGAGTTAAAGTAGTTATATGTTCTCCTGATATTCACTTGAGTTAGATGTAGTTATATGTTCTCCTGATATTCACTTGAGTTAAAGTAGTTATATGTTCTCCTGATATTCACTTGAGTTAAATGTAGTTGTATGTTCTCCTGGTATTCAGTTCAGTTAAATGTAGTTGTATGTTCTCCTGGTATTCAGTTCAGTTAAATATAGTTGTATGTTCTCCTGAGATCACTTTAGTTAAATGTAGTTATATGTTCTCCTGATATTCACTTGAGTTAAATGTCCTTGTATGTTCTCCTGAGATCACTTGAGTTAAATGTACTTATATGTTCTCCTGAAATCACTTGAGTGATGGTGGCATTTCAGATTTGTCAAATGGGATGAGACACAACAGACCAATCACCTAATTGTCTGCACCTTTACACCCACCTTTACACCTACCTTAACACCCACCTTTACACCCACCTTTACACCCACCTTTACACCCACCTAAGTCAAGTGACGTGAAGTGTGATGATCACTAGCAGTGGTTAAATGACACGTCTCACAACTAAAAGGTCCTTATCACAGAACCGGCCGGTACCCCGGGGAAGCAAACCCTTAGAAAATGCAGCAGGAAGCAGACCCTCACATGAAATGCATGCTGAAGTAGAATGCACTGGGCCGACAGGCGCAAAATAAAAACAGTAATGCAATGCACACCGCCTTGGGGAAGAGAAAAAATGAGAACGCACATTTAAAAAAAAACTATTATTAAAACTAGCAGTTGAGTAATATGATGTATTTTTGGTTGTAGTCTTTGGCCGTGAGATACAACAAATCGTGGTCTGAACGGGATGTCTGTCCTGTCTTCTCTAACAATCTTCCTTCTGGGTAGGCCTTTATGTAAAACTGTGATCAGAGATGGATGCCTACTCTCTTCAACAATCTTATTCATAGACTGGGTTGGTGGCAAACAGAGCAGGCGATCCTCTAGAAAAAACGTGTCAACCTGTCCCGCTAATGGTAATCCAGTCCCGCTAAATGTAACAAAGGTTTGTCTATACCGACCTGTCCAGCTACTGGTATCCCAGTCACACTAAATGTAAAAAAAGTCATGTCGCCAACCGTTCTCTCCTGGTGAGAAACAGTCTCGCGTGTACATAAGAGTGCCACAGAAGTGCCATCGGAGCCTGAGACGAGTGGTAACTAGTTGGGTGATTGATGACTTTGCGCTAGAGAAAGATCTTCGGCCAAATTAGTGATAAACAACTCACAAATGTGACTGCCATTAAGGCAGGAAGCTAAGCGGATGTGAACTGTTTATGACAAAAGAGCTTACTTCCATATTTGATTATGATTTGTAGCCAATAATTGTATTATTTAAGTGCTGTCAGAAATATATTTTACTTCAGATAACAAAAGACCACAGGACAACAATATAAAATATGCATTTCACATCTCTAGCGTTCTCTAATGCTAAATGATGAAAGTAAATGGAAGCGTCTTGGGATGCTACACCTCATGCTGGGCAAACCATCAGGTCTACCCAACAACGTTACAAGAAATACCGAGTTAGTGTAACCAAATGCTATTACAAATGTATATTCATAAAGACAGACTGACAAAAGAAGGTGCAAGACTACCACAACCAGATTCTAGTGTGATCTACGAAGAGTCCAAAAGGTTTATTAGGGCCAGATACATGGCCAAATGGGAAACAGATCATACTGGCTACACAAAAAATGATGCTTTTTACCAGTTGAACAGAAGAGAGCAGGTAGTGGTCTTCAGACTCCGCACAGGCCACAACAGAGGTATCATCTATTCAATAAACTGAAGATAGGTGGCACTGACGAATGCATCTGTGGTACAGGGAAAATGACCGCTGAACATCTGCTGCAAAATTGCCCGACATACGAGGATCAGAGAAAGCACATGTGGCCATCAGCAGTGGCAACACTAGACAAGCTCTATGGCAGTGTAGATAGCCTCAAGATGACAGCTGCTTTCTTCGAAAAAATTCAAGTTGACGTCTGACAGCGTACGAAGAAGAAAAAGAATATGATAAAGACAATTAACATTATTGTAGGGGCTAACTAATATTGTACATGACATTTTAAGATATGTTCTTAAACATTGACACTTCACTAGCTCCTGGTGTTTTCAAACACACTGACTGTATTATTCATGATTTCTCTTCCTCCAATCGCAAACTTGTGCATTTTAATAAATCAATGAAAATCATAATTTCGACAGGATTGGGTAGTCAGGGCCATGTCCAACGCTTCTCATGTGCTTCTTACGACATATCAGGCAGGTTACGTTGTTACTTTCGAGTCCCGGTAACACTCGTGACAAGTTGTTCCTAATATCCCATGCCGGTATTTCAATTGCGGTTACTTTTGGAAGTACAAAATCCCATACCTTGTTCTTCGTGCAAACCCAATCTAATTCATTCTCCGTAACGCGTTGTTAATATGTGCTGATCTGAGATTGGTTGCTTCCGAGATAGCTTTCTAAATAATGCCATGTCGTATATCTGTATTGATGTTTGGATTAATGTGAGAGATCTTTCAGAAATGGGTATAACATGGGAAATATTTATTTGAACTTTTTTATTTGCTTCATTCAGTGTGCCGAGCTGCTCTCTTGTAACAAATGTCATTTCCACGATTTCTTCGTTTTTGTGTCAACATAGATTTTCGTGTCATGATTTGTCTTGTCAGGGCTTCGTCAACTTGAGATGTCCGAAATAGGTGTCGCTGATTCCATTTGAATAGAAAATGGTTCACAGAAGCGACTTCGTTTCACAGAGTACCCCATATGCACAGTCGTGAAAAGTGCTGACGACAGATTACAAACTCTGCAGCTCCAGTTGCAGCTTCAACATTTATATCAGCGGTTACGCTATGAAAAGACGGAGGTCATGTCCGGTCCACCAAACTGAACAAACAGAATTTAAACCTGGTACATCAGATTGTATACCAAGATGACAATCCCTCGACCCCACTCTTACCCTCTATACATGAGCTAGTATGAAGTCACTGTAGTGTGATTACGTGTTTGTCCAGAGGAGGAGCAAGCTGGACCAGACCAAGAACTCATTCAATCCCACGTTGTCCCAGTATTGCTGGACCTAATTTTCTCTTTCTATTCACAAAATACAATGAAATCTGCAAACAATCAATTTTCGTCTCTAACTTCTCAAACGGCTTACAGTAATACTGTTAGTGTACGTGTCTTGTCAAATCTGGAAGGTTACAATGTCTATTTTACTTGCTTTATTCTATAGAAGTGGGTGGCGGTTTAGAACAATATCGATTCAAATATGAAGATATGGAGTAGTCCAATCTCCAATTCGATCTTTAATATTGGTTTATGCAAAGAGCTTTGCTAACGTTGTCAATAGTATTTATTCAATTTCTCAAACTTCATAAATCTCCTATTGTCTGTTTTTAACATGCCAAAATTCTTGGTTTGACAGACATGTGTTGGCTGGATGTCTTTTATTTAATTCCATGATTGGAGACAACAAAAGACATGGCAATGTTCTGTGAGCTCCTGACAGACCGTACATTTTTGTTCAAAACATATAATCCCCAATAAAATACAGTCCCTTGCTTTTCTTCCAAATCTAAATCTGTCAACCATTGTGTTTTACCTCTGTCGACAGATCTTTCTACGTTCTAATGGGACCCTTTCACGTCAGCCAATGACACAGTGCACCGTTTGTATTAGGGCTACAAGGACAGTGTTTGTATTAGAGTTACAAGGACAGTGTTTGTCTTAGAGTTACAAGGACAGTGTTTGTATTAGAAATACAAGGACAGTGTTTGTATTAGAAATACAAGGACAGTGTTTGTATTAGAAATACAAGGACAGTGTTTGTATTAGAAATACAAGGACAGTGTTTGTATTAGAAATACAAGGACAGTGTTTGTATTAGAAATACAAGGACAGTGTTTGTATTAGAAATACAAGGACAGTGTTTGTATTAGAAATACAAGGACAGTGTTTGTATTAGAAATACAAGGACAGTGTTTGTATTAGAAATACAAGGACAGTGTTTGTATTAGAAATACAAGGACAGTGTTTGTATTAGAAATACAAGGACAGTGTTTGTATTAGAAATACAAGGACAGTGTTTGTATTAGAAATACAAGGACAGTGTTTGTATTAGAAATACAAGGACAGTGTTTGTATTAGAAATACAAGGACAGTGTTTGTATTAGAAATACAAGGACAGTGTTTGTCTTAGAGTTACAAGGACAGTGTTTGTATTAGAGCTACAAGGACAGTGTTTGTATTAGAGCTACAAGGACAGTGTTTGTATTAGAGTTACAAGGACAGTGTTTGTATTAGAAATACAAGGACAGTGTTTGTATTAGAAATACAAGGACAGTGTTTGTCTTAGAGTTACAAGGACAGTGTTTGTATTAGAGCTACAAGGACAGTGTTTGTATTAGAGCTACAAGGACAGTGTTTGTATTAGAGCTACAAGGACAGTGTTTGTATTAGAGCTATAAGGACAGTGTTTGTATTAGAGCTACAAGGACAGTGTTTGGTTTAAGGTTGAGCTTGGTAATTGTAATACGCGTTATGTAATTTTAAAACTACTGATTCCATAGCCTCCCTCAACCTTAACGGGACGTTCATGAATCCACTTATGATGTCATCTCTCCTGTAGTCACAATGAAGCTAAGAAATAGAGCCTGACAGATCTTGGCTAAATGCGAATGATGTCTCTCGCCTGACCGATGTTAGATAGATGCGAATGATGTCTCTCGCCTGACCGATGTTAGATAGATGCGAATGATGTATCTCGCCTGACCGATGTTAGATAGATGCGAATGATGTGTCCCTCCCGTAAACTCTTTCATTCCAGCATTCATCCATTTCAGCGTAATCTATCTTGTCTCTGCCTTTCTGTTCATTCGTGAGCATTTCACCACCAATTTGCGTTATAATCGTATTGGTTTGTTTGTTGTATCCCAGGTAACGCCTACCACCCAGCTTGTGTGGACGTTGAAACTCAAGTGAATCAGTAAAAGCGCCTACAATATGTTTTCTGTGCATCACAGGTGAGATTTTGTAGTCTTTCTCTGGGTTCTTGTTGATAATGTTTATTGTCTGTGTTTCGTTTCTATTTACAATGCAATTGGTTGTGCTCTTCTTTGGCATTTTGTGATACTGTCATATACTGTTGTGAGCGTACGACTGATGTGTTGTGTGAGCAATGTCTCTTCCACTTGTGTTAGTCGCCTATTAATCCGTGTATTAATTATCATCTGTACGGTGTTCAATTTGAACATAGGAAACGTTGGGGCACTTGCTATGTGAGCTCATGGGTTTCTTGGTGTCGACATGGCAGTAGAGAGAAACATGCTGGTGTGAGCAGACAATCTTGGATACTTGCAGACATGCTGGTGTGAGCAGACAATCTTGGATACTTGCAGACATGATGATGTGAGCTGACAATCTTACATACTTGCAGACATGCTGATGCCGTTAGACCGTCTCACATACTTATGTCTCCGCTAACATGCTGGCGGCTAGGCTTGCAGAAGCTAGACAGGACATCACTGGAGCTAGACAGGACATCACTATAGCTAGACTTGACATCACTAGACCTAGACATGACATCACTAGAGCTAGACATGCCATCACCGGAGCTAGACAGGACATCACTGGAATTAGACAGGACATCACTAGAGGTAGACAGGACATCACTGTAGCTAGACATGACATCACTGGAGCTAGACAGGACATCACTAGAGCTAGACTTGACATCACTAGAGCTAGACATGACATCACTAGAGCTAGACATACCATCACTGGAGCTAGACAGGACATCACTGGAGCTAGACATGACATCACTGGATCTAGACAGACCATCACTGGAGCTAAACAGGACATCACTGGAGCTAGACAGAACATCACTGGAGCTAAACAGGACATCACTGGAGCTAGACAGAACATCACTGGAGCTAAACAGGACATCACTGGAGCTAGATAGAACATGACTGGAGTTAGACAGGACATCACTGAAGCTAGACGGGATATTCCTAGCGCTAGATAGGACATGACTGGAGCTAGTATCGGTGAGCTATGTATCTACAACTCTGACATGCACAAGAATTGCGAATACACACGGTACAATCATTTAAAGCACACGAGAGAATCATAACATGTTGGCTGTGTTGGTTCATGATGATGGTGCATCATTTGTTCTGACTGTGCTTCCAATATCTCGATGTGTCCTTCTTTAATATCGGGGAATCTGCAAACATATCTGCAACAAGATTGTGTGTGTATATATGTGAACATGCATGCCACATGTGTTATGTTTACGTCTTGATATATATGAACATTCATGCTACAGGTGAGCAGGAAATGATACGTGTGAAAAACATTGAACTGGTTAAAGCTGTGTCAGTTACTCTTTGAATGTACTGGATCGCTTACAACACACAGTGCACAGATCTGCCACACACTCTACACAGATCTACCACACAGTGCACAGATCTACCACACACGGTGCACATATCTTTCACATACTCTACATAGATCTATCACACACAGTGCACAGATCTCCCACATACTCTACCCAGATCTCCAACATACTCTACACAGATCTACCACACACAGTGCACAGATTTCCCACATACTCTACACAGATCTCCAACATACTCTACACATATCTCCAGCATACTCTACACAGACTTCTCACATACTCTACACAGATCTACCACATACTCTCCAAAGATCTACCACATCATCTACACAGATCTACTACACACAGTGCACATATCTACCACACACTCTACACAGATCTATCACACACTCTACACAGATCTACTACACACAGTGCACATATCTACCACACACTCTACACAGATCTACCACATACTCTACACAGATCTCCCACATCATCTACACAGATCTACTAAATCATCTACACAGATCTCCCACATCATCTACACAGATCTTCCATTTACTATACACAGATCTACCACATCATCTACACAGATCTACTACACACAGTGCACATATATACCACATCATCTACACAGATCTACTACACACAATGCACATATCTACCACACATTCTACACAGATCTACCACACACTCTACACATATCTACTACACACTCTACACAGATCTACCACACACTCTACACAGATCTCACACATCATCTACACAGATCTCCCACGTCATCTACACAGATCTTCCACATACTCTACACATATCTACCACATCATCTACACAGATCTATTACACACAGTGCACATATATACCACATCATCTACACAGATCTACTACACACAATGCACATATCTACCACACATTCTACACAGATCTACCACACACTCTACACATATCTACTACACACTCTACACAGATCTACCACACACTCTACGCATATCTACTACACACTCTACACAGATCTACCACACACTCTACACAGATCTACCACACACAGTGATCAGATCTAACACACACTCTACACAGATCTACTACATACTCTACACAGATCTACTACACACTATACACATATCTACCACATCATCTACACAAATCTACTACAGACTCTACACAGATCTCCCACACACTCTACACAGATCACCCACATACGGTGCACATATCTACCACATACTTTACTCAGATCTACCACACACAGTGCACATATCTACCACACACTCTACACAGATCTACCACACACAGTGCACAGATCTACCACACAAGGTGCACAGATCTACCACACACTCTACACAGATCTACCACACATAGTGCACATATCTACCACATCATCTACACAGATCTACTAAATCATCTACACAGATCTCCCACATCATCTACACAGATCTTCCACTTACTTTACACAGATCTACCACATCATCTACACAGATCTACTACACGTAGTGCACATATCTACCACACACTCTACACAGATCTACCACACACTCTACACAGATCTACTACACTCTACACAGATCTACCACACACTCTACACAGATCTCACACATCATCTACACAGATCTCCCACGTCATCTACACAGATCTTCCACATACTCTACACATATCTACCACACCATCTACACAGATCTACTACACACAGTGCACATATCTACCACATCATCTACACAGATCTACTACACACAATGCACATATCTACCACACACTCTACACAGATCTACCACACACTCTACACAGATCTACTACACACTCTACACAGATCTACCACACACTCTACACAGATCTACCACACACTCTACACAGATCTCACACATCATCTACACAGATCTCCCACGTCATCTACACAGATCTTCCATATACTCTACACATATCTACCACATCATCTACACAGATCTACTACACACACTACACATATCTACTACACACTCTACACAGATCTACCACACACTCTACACAGATCTACTACACACTTTACACAGATCTACCACACACTCTACACAGATCTACTACACACACTACACAGATCTACTACACACTCTACAAAGATCTACCACATCATCTTCACAAATCTACTACACACTCTACACAGATCTACTACACACTCTACACAGATCTACCACATCCTCTACACAAATCTACTGCAGACTCTACACAGATCTCCCACACACTCTACATAGATCACCCACACACGGTGCACATATCTACCACATACATTACTCAGATCTACCACACACAGTGCACATATCTACCACACACTCTACACAGATCTACCACACGCAGTGTACAGATCTACCACACAAGGTGCACAGATCTACCACACACTCTACACAGATCTACCACACATAGTGCACCGATCTACCACACACAGTGCACAGATCTCCCACACACTCTACACGGATCTACCACACACAGTGCACAGATCTACCACACACTCTACACAGATCTACCACACACAGTGCACATATCTACCACACATCCTACACAGATCTACCACACACAGTGCACAGATCTACCACACACTCTACACAGATCTACCATACACAGTGCACAGATCTACCACACACGGTGCACAGATCTACCACACACAATGCACAGATCTACCACACATTCTACACAGATCTACCACACACTCTACACAGATCTACCACACACTCTACATAGATCTACCACATACTCTACACAGATCTGCGACATACTCTACACATCTACACAGATCTGTCACACACAGTGCACCGATATACCACACACTCTGCACATATATGCCAAGCACTTTGTATGCTGGTAAAAAGAAATTCCATTTTGATACAAAAATATAATCGACACATATATAATATTAGGTCACTCGGACGATTTCACTGTTAGTTATTGTTGAATTCAAGTTTTCCTTAGACGATTTCACTGTTAGTTATTGTTGAATTCAAGTTTTCCTTAGACGATTTCACTGTTAGTTATTGTTGAATTCAAGTTTTCCTTTGAAGATTTCACTGTTAGTTATTGTTGAATTCAAGTTTTCCTTAGACGATTTCACTGTTAGTTATTGTTGAATTCAAGATTTCCTTAGACGATTGCACTGTTAGTTATTGTTGAATTCAAGTTTTCCTTAGACGATTCCATTGTTACTTATTGTTGAATTCAAGTTTTCCTTAGACGATTTCACTGTTAGTTATTGTTGAATTCAAGTTTTCCTTAGACGGTTTCACTGTTAGTTATTGTTGAATTCAAGTTCTCCTTAGACGATTTCACTGGTAGTTGTTGTTGAATTCAAGTTTTCCTAAGACGATTTCACTGTTAGTTATTGTTGAATTCAAGTTTTCCTTAGACGATTTCACTGTTAGTTATTGTTGAATTCAAGTTTTCCTTAGACGATTTCACTGTTAGTTATTGTTGAATTCAAGTTTTTCTTTGAAGATTTCACTGTTAGTTATTGTTGAATTCAAGTTTTCCTTAGACGATTTCACTGTTAGTTATTGTTGAATTCAAGATTTCCTTAGACGATTGCACTGTTAGTTATTGTTGAATTCAAGTTTTCCTTAGACGATTCCATTGTTACTTATTGTTGAATTCAAGTTTTCCTTAGACGATTTCACTGTTAGTTATTGTTGAATTCAAGTTTTCCTTAGACGGTTTCACTGTTAGTTATTGTTGAATTCAAGTTCTCCTTAGACGATTTCACTGGTAGTTGTTGTTGAATTCAAGTTTTCCTAAGACGATTTCACTGTTAGTTATTGTTGAATTCAAGTTTTCCTTAGACGATTTCACTGTTAGTTATTGTTGAATTCAAGTTTTCCTTAGACGATTTCACTGTTAGTTATTGTTGAATTCAAGTTTTCCTTTGAAGATTTCACTGTTAGTTATTGTTGAATTCAAGTTTTCCTTAGACGATTTCACTGTTAGTTATTGTTGAATTCAAGATTTCCTTAGACGATTGCACTGTTAGTTATTGTTGAATTCAAGTTTTCCTTAGACGATTCCATTGTTACTTATTGTTGAATTCTTGTTTTCCTTAGACGATTTCACTGTTAGTTATTGTTGAATTCAAGTTTTCCTTAGACGGTTTCACTGTTAGTTATTGTTGAATTCAAGTTCTCCTTAGACGATTTCACTGGTAGTTGTTGTTGAATTCAAGTTTTCCTTAGGCGATTTCACTGTTAGTTATTGTTGAATTAAAGTTTTCATTTGAAGATTTCACTGTTAGTTATTGTTGAATTCAAGTTTTCCTTAGACGATTTCACTGTTAGTTATTGTTGAATTCAAGATTTCCTTAGACGATTGCACTGTTAGTTATTGTTGAATTCAAGTTTTCCTTAGACGATTCCACTGTTACGTATTGTTGAATTCAAGTTTTCCTTAGACGATTTCACTGTTAGTTATTGTTGAATTCAAGTTTTCCTTAGGCGATTTCACTGTTAGTTATTGTTGAATTTAAGTTCTCCTTAGACGATTTCACTGGTAGTTGTTGTTGAATTCAAGTTTTCCTAAGACGATTTCACTGTTAGTTATTGTTGAATTCAAGTTCTCCTTAGACGATTTCACTGGTAGTTGTAGTTGAATTCAAGTTTTCCTTAGACGATTTCACTGGTAGTTGTTGTTGAATTCAAGTTTTCCTTAGACGATTTCACGGTTAGTTATTGTTGAATTCAAGTCTCCTTAGACGATTTCACTGTTACTTATTGTTGAATAGGGAACTGGCTCGGCGACCCAGTTACAATAGCGTACATAATCTGTTAGCTAAGAAGACGATCTTGATATTGATGACCCGGTCTCGTCGTAGCTGCGGGTCTGAACTTCTTCTCCTTCAGACCCTGTCCTGGGTCACGAAAGTCTAGAGCGTGGTAAGTGCTCCTGTAGAGGCCTCTCAAATGTTGCAGCGTACATCAAGGGAGTCTGTCCAAGGCTGCACTCTATCGACCAATATGTTTCGTCACAACATGTGACCTACCCATCTATGTTTTGCCTTATCTGCATGGATCACCGCATCTTTCACCAGGGACAACCGTCTTATGTCTGAATTCTGGAAACCTTCCCTGCGTTGGCGAATCATATTTCAATTGTTTTGTTTTTTCATAAGCCAATGATAATGTCTTGCTGCTGTTGTATTTTACAATGAAAATACAAGTTTATTGTCATCTCCTAACTATTAAGATATATTGTATGTATAGAATCTACATTTACCGCGGCGTGATGTTTAAAAATTATTAATTAAGTCAATAATTAATACACAAAGTAAATACAACTTTGATTGTTTTCAGTAGTATTCTGGCCATATATACACTCATAAATTCACGAATGTCCAGAGAGTATCGTAATAGTTGAGAAATATACCGTACACAAGTTCCCTCTTGCTAACACAGGAGTATGTTTGGGATCGAAAGTCATATTTTCTGGAGGTCAGACAGGCGCGTCCACTTTCTCCAGAAATTGTCCATATAGTTATTAGACTGGGAGTTGTCACAAACTGGGGTCAGATAGGGATGTCTGCTCCCGTCAGAAATTGTCCATATATTTATTAGACTGGGAGTTGTCACAAACTGGGGTCAGATAGGGATGTCTGCTCCCGTCAGAAATTGTCCATATATTTATTAGACTGGGAGTTGTCACAAACTGGGGTCAGATAGCGATGTCTGCTCCCGTCAGAAATTGTCCATATATTTATTAGACTGGGTGTTGTCACAAACTGGGGTCAGACAGGGATGTATGCTCTCTCCAGAAATCCCCCATATATTTATTATATTGGATATTGTCACAAACTCGGGTCAGACATAAATGTATGCTCTCCTAAAAAAAATCCTCGTATAGTTATTAAATTGAATATTGTCGCATACTTTAGCTAGACAGGGAAGTCTGCTCATATAGTTCGCCCATATAGTTATTAAACTGGGTGTTATCAGGAACTGGGGTCAGACAGAAATGTCTAATCTCTCCAGAAATCGTTCAAATAGTTATGAACTTTTGAGACGTTGCAAACAACAAATTTCCAGAGGAAGAGTGTACTTGAAACGTATTTAAGATTCAACTAGAAGACCTCTATTAGGTACTGGATATCGTTCACTGTCGATAAAACATACAATCAGTTCAAGTATAAAGAGCAGGATTTTCAGATTAAAGTTAACAAAGCAAAGGAAATTATAATAAATGACTAACAAATATAACCGTTAAAAATGAATGATCAGATAATTAAAGAAGTGCAAAGTTTTACTTATTTGAAAAGTTCCATTGACAAAGATGGACGAATAAACCTAAATGTAAACAGAAGGATTAGTATTTCCAGACTGGCTTTCAGCTCTCTGTATCCGATGTGTGGGGACTTGACAATTACACCCCAACTTCGATCTGTCGTACTCTCCGGTCCAGGAAACAAATCGTGTGGTTGAGAGTTTCACATCGTCCAGACTGCAGACTTTCAACGCTAAGATACAATCAGTTCTACTATATGGCTCGCAAATAAAGCATTCAATTATTAGAAGTGTATACAGACTGCAGACTGTCCACGATAATGTACAATCAGTCCTACTCTGTGGGTCAGACACATGGCATGCAGCAGGAGTCTGTCTTCCAAGATGGAGACCTACCCCAGCAGACATATCCGTAGTATGCTAGCTAGCTACATTTAATAACAAAGCCAGATCAGTTACAAATAAGATCAAAACAACTGGCCATCGGGAAAGTGGCCATCAATCACAGAAATCACGGAGACGCACTCAGAATCAATTACCTTGACTTAGGCTCCTCTTACAACATGCTCTCATCGTGACTTGATTTAGTCACCTCTTACATTCTCTCATCGTGACTTGACTTAGTCACCTCTTACATGCTCTCATCGTTACTTGACTTAGTCACCTTTTTCACAATGGGGTCTACATCATTTGTTATCGTTCTGTTATTCTAGCTTATAGTTATCCAGGATGGTGTAGCTAGTAACATGTCAGACTTGCTTAGGCATCTCTTAAAACATGACAAGTCGACCCATCTGAAAATGGGCACTTGGCTTACTGTTAGAAGCAGAAGGCAACGAGAATAAGAACTGTTCCATCTCCCTCACCAATCTGCTGAGTACAACGTAAGTCTTTAACACTTCCTCTCTGACAAAAGTGTCTGCTAAGGGGCTACACTTTACGCTTATAACATTTTCACGTGTGAGCCACACTTCCCTCCCCCCCCCCCAGACACAAACTCCCCCCCCCCCCTCTTGATTTCTGTTTTGATTCGAATAGTACATAAGCCTGTCAAAAACAAGCAAAGCTGGAAATCCAAAACCGACACTTCCATCGCTGAATCATACTTACGCAAATCCTATCAGTTTCATCTGTGGGCCATTCATTAGATACGGGCACTGTTGGTGGCAGAGCGTACTTTAGAGGGAGTGGGATGTGGCGAAGTGGCTAGGGGCGCAACTCACAACCCGAACTTACTTTCTGTTCAGATTCGTGAAACAGCCAGATCGAATCCAAATGGGAAGTAAACAGATTTTAAGAATTAATGCTGAAGGCGGATGCACTACGCCGTTAAGACGGGGAACACCGTCTTATGAAACAAGGTGAACGAGACAGAACAGAACACACATATCTAATAATAGCTGCGAGGTTCCTCGCATGATTTTTGCTAACGTCGTACAAGCTACCAATTAACACTTCTAGTATACAATATTATTCATTTAATTCCATACAAACAAAAATCTTGTTAATAATATTTGTATTTCATGAGATTTTCAAATATAGACATACATTTCCCACCAAAAAAAAATATATACGTGAGGGAGTCAAAAAAAGTATCCTTAACAAAATAATGTATACATAAAGTTTAATGTCTTACTCATATAACTGAATGTAATATGCTGTCGAGATATACTTCTGTTGCACAAAAGTGTTTTGAGATAGTACGGATAGTAAACTAACAACTGACTCTCCCATCATTTCTTCGCCGATCTAGGAAAAAGCAAAATTAAAGATTTAGTTTTGTAAATTTGGTATGCCAGTAACTATCGCTCTGTATTCTTCTTCTTCTTCTTCTTCTTTTTCTTCTTCTTCTTCTTCTTCTTCTTCTTTTTCTTCTTCTTCTTCTTCTTCTTCTTTTTCTTCTTCTTCTTTTTCTTCTTCTTCTTCCTCTTCTTCCTCTTCCGAGCTGTTTCCTGTTTCCACCTCCCTTCTCCACACCAGCCGACAGTCTGGAATCAGCCACGTCGCAGGAGTTACGAGAATGTAATCCTGACTAGACTGCCTTAGGGACATCAGCTTCTGATCCTATCTCAGTGCTTACTCCCGAACCCCTTCCTGTGAATAGGTATCCCAGAAGACCGTGGTGACAAGAATGGGCGTGCGATGTTCACATCACGGCAGCAACGTTAATAGACCATGTGTTATTTCATGAAATTGGAATAGAGAAATGTTTTAACAGTGCTAGGAATAGACAGTTGTGGACAGATATTATTTTCTAAGTATGTTTGGTCCTCATTTGATGAAGAAGAAATGGAGAGAGGTAAAAGGATTTCTTTCAAGTAGTAAAATTAATTAAGAACACGAAAATTGTTGCATAAAATATATAGAAAAATGTGGCAGGTCAAGAAAATAGTAAAAGAAAGGGAAAAGAAGAGAAAATTCTCAAAACAGATAACAAACTAATTGAAAGGAGAAATGCGTGAGAGTAGTGAAAGAATAAAATAGATGGTGCAAAGAAGGGCGAAGAGCAAGAAGAAAGGTAATCTGAGAAGAAAGAGGACAACAGGAGACAGCAGACTATAGCAAGTGAATGAAACAGGTTAAGGAGAGGTGTTGAAGCAGAGGTGCCGAAGAAGAAGAAAAAGAAGAAGACGAAGATGAAGAAGAAGAAGGAGAAGGAAGAAGAAGTAGACAAGAAGAAGAAGAAAAAGAAGAAGAAGAAGTAGAAGAAGTAGAAAAAATGAAGAAGAAGAAGTAGACGAAGAAGAAGAAAAAGAACGAGAAGAAGAAGAAGAAGAAGAAGAAGAAGGGGAAGAAGAAAGAAGGTGAATGAAGAAGATGGATTAGACGAACAAGAAGAAACAAATAAAAAAGAATAAAATAAATGAGAAAGAAATATTTAGAAATAAGAAAGAGAGGTAGACAAAGATGAAAATTAAAACAAAGAAATAGAAAGTGATAGAGAGGAACAAATACAAATGCTGACAAAAAACACTGATCCAATCTCTGACAGTTTCCCATTTAAGAAAATTACCGGCCACTTTAAAAAAAAACAACAACAAAAAACCCACCAAACGTGCAACCTGGCAACGGCGCTCTCAACAATAACCTCCCGCCGTGGTTTCTAACTAGTGAGATCCCAAGGTCGATTTGGCTTCTTGTACGTATTTTCATCTGGCCACTGTCGATACTGATTAGAAAAAACACATTAGCATAAAAACTGCATTCAAAAGTCTTAATACAAAGTGATTTATATGTCCGGCGGTACGAATGATCGATGGCGATTGATATCATCTGTTCTATTTTGGGGGATTTGGTTTTTATTCTGTTCTGTTCCTAAGAATGGACTTCATCGCACTCCAGATATATCCATAGGTGCTAGGTCTCTCTCTCTCTCTCTCTCTCTCTCTCTCTCTCTCTCTCTCTCTCCCTCTCACTCTCTCTCAGTAAATGTGACGTGTGTGGATAATAATGGTTTCTGTAGCCCGTTGTTTGTACACACTCCAGCCACGTCCGAACCTGGTTTTATTTCAAAGCTCTGCAGCCCGTAAATTGCTGATCGATTTATTGCGGTGCCATCCTCAAACATACGACCAATCTTCACACATATCTCTATAATTGAGGACGGAGTGGGCTAGTGGTTATGTGACACGGCTCATAACTCGAAGGAGCTAGATTCGATCCCCATCACAGCACCGACCGTTACCTCGGGGAAGCAAACCCTTAGAAAATGCAGGAGGAAGCAGACCCTTGCATAGAATGTATGCCGATGTCGGATGCACTGGGCTACCAGGCACAAAATAAAAACATAGTGCAATGCACACCACCTTGGAGAATAGAGAAATGAGGCGATAGTTTAAAAAAATTTAGAAATATCCCTAACATGTGTGTCAATGATTGGGGCTTCTAAAGTCCGAGAGTCCGCTCTTTCGTTGCTCCTGAACCCACAGCATGACTTGGACAGTAGATCCACAGTACATCCACAGTACATCCAGAGTACATCCACTTGGACAGTACATCCACTCCAACAAGTAGAGATGTGAGGCTTCTACAGCTGCTATCCACTTTGACAGTACATCCACTCCAACAAGTAGAGATGTGAGGCTTCTACAGCTGCTATCCACTTTTGGGAGTCAGACTTTTATATAATTGTGAAGAACAACAACGACAGCCTCCAAAGCGGGTCAAACGTTGATTACTAAGGCACTAAATGCGTGGGGTGCCACGCTAACACATTAGCAGTACGTGTGACTAAGCCAGGCAGACGATCGGGCAAATGAGGCTAACGTCTGGTCAGGCAAAACACACTGATCAGAGAATGTTAGCCAGGGTCAAGAGAAATATACGGGCCAAGACCCTCACCTGACCTCCACGTTGGTCGTCCTGGAAACGGGCTGTTGTCGAGGAGTCTGACTTACAAAGTGATGTTAGACGTGATCTCCGTAGTAGTCAGTGACATGCAGATGAAGCCAACCATAGCACAACCGTCTGGAGCACCCCGGTTCACCTTCATCAGCATGGTCGAGATGTGGAGAAAGCTGCTGTAACCCGTCACGTAATGCCCTCCCTGTTCAGGGCGCACATAAGAGTAACCCACTCATTATGGGCATTCGAAACAAGGCAGACGATCAACACATTCCCAGTGCTCTCACGTGACTGGTTGGACTTTAACACACGCCTCCACGTCCCAGTAGTTCTCGTGTTGAACATAATAAGGCAACGGTTTGCATTCGAGAGTGTCGGGACAATCATTGGATAACATCAGCTTTAACAACTAGTAGACAAAATACAATATAAATAATGTGATTGTTTCTGTCTGAGCGGTCTGTGAATAATTTTTTATATTTTCACCAGTCCGTGAAAATTTGCTCCTCTGCTCCGGTCTGCGAGTGTAAGAGATTGAAGAAACCCGTTCTATAGGACGACGCACCCCACTACACCAGCCTCACCTAGGGGACGACCTATCTCCCTACACCAGCCTCCCCTAGAAGACGACCCACCCCACTACACCAGCCTCCCCTAGAAGACGATTCACTACACCAGCCTCCCCTAGAAGACGAACCACCCCACTACACCAGCCTCCCCTAGAAGACGACCCACCCCACACCACCTTCCTTCTCTAGAGGACGACCCATCTCCCTACACCAGCCTCCCCTAGAAGACGACCCACCCCACTACACCAGCCTCCCCTCGAGGACGACCCACCCCACTACACCAGCCTCCCCTAGAAGACGACCCACTACACCAGCCTCCCCTAGACGACGACCCACCCCACTACACCAGCCTCCCCTCGAGGACGACCCACCCCACTACACCATCCTCCCCGAGAAGACGACCCACCCCACTGCACCAGCCTCCCCTAGAAGACGACCCACCCCACTACACCAGCCTCCCTTAGAAGACGACCCACCCCACTACACCAGCCTCCCTTACAAGACGACCCACCCCACTATAACAGCCTCCCCTAGAAGACGACTCACTACACCAGCCTCCCCTAGAATACGACCCACTACACCAGCCTCCCCTAGAAGACTACATACTCCACTACACCAGCCTCTCCTAGAAGACGACTCACTACACCAGCCTCCCCTAGAAGACGACCCACTACACCAGCCTCCCCTAGAAGACGACCACACCACTACACCAGTCTCCCCTAGAAGACGACCCACTACACCAGCCTCCCCTAGAAGACGACCCACCCCACTACACCAGCCTCCACTAGACGACGACCCACCCCACTACACCAGCCTCCCTTAGAAGACGACCCACCCAAATACACCAGCCTCCCTTAGAAGACGACCGACCCCACTACACCAGCCTCCCCTAGAAGACGACTCACTACACCAGCCTCCCCTAGAATATGACCCACTACACCAGCCTCCCCTAGAAGACGACCCACTCCACTACACCAGCCTCCCCTAGAAGACGACCACACCACTACACCAGTCTCCCCTAGAAGACGACCCACTACACCAGCCTCCCCTAGAAGACGACCCACCCCACTACACCAGCCTCCACTAGACGACGACCCACCCCACTACATCAGCGTCCCTTAGAAGACGACCCACCCAAATACACCAGCCTCCCTTAGAAGACGACCGACCCCACTACACCAGCCTCCCCGAGAAGACGACTCACTACACCAGCCTCCCCTAGAATATGACCCACTACACCAGCCTCCCCTAGAGGACGACCCACTCCACTACACCAGCCTCCCCTAGAAGACGACCCACCCCACTGCACCATCCTCCCCTAGAAGACGATCCGCTACACCAGTCTCCCCTAGAAGACGACCCACCCCACTACACCAGCCTCCCTTAGAAGACGACCCACCCCACTACACCAGCCTCCCTTACAAGACGACCCACCCCACTATAACAGCCTCCCCTAGAAGACGACTCACTACACGAGCCTCCCCTAGAATACGACCCACTACACCAGCCTCCCCTAGAAGACTACACACTCCACTACACCAGCCTCTCCTAGAAGACGACTCACTACACCAGCCTCTCCTAGAAGACGACCCACTACACCAGCCTTCCCTAGAAGACGACCACACCACTACAAAAGTCTCCGCTAGAAGACGACCCACTACACCAGCCTCCCCTAGAAGACGACCCACCCCACTACACCAGCCTCCACTAGACGACGACCCACCCCACTACACCAGCCTCCCTTAGAAGACGACCCACCCAAATACACCAGCCTCCCTTAGAAGACGACCCACCCCACTACACCAGCCTCCCCTAGAAGACGACTGACTACACCAGCCTCCCCTAGAATATGACCCACTACACCAGCCTCCCCTAGAAGACGACCCACTCCACTACACCAGCCTCCCCTAGAAGACGACTCACTACACCAGCCCCCCCTAAAAGACGACCCACTACACAAGCCCCCCCCCCCCCTAGAAGACGACCCACACCACTACACCAGTCTCCTCTAGAAGACGACCCACACCACTACACCAGTCTCCCTTAGAAGACGACCCTCTACACCAGCCTCCCCTAGAATACGAACCACCCCACTACACCAGCCTACCCTAGAAGACGACCCACCCCACTACACCAGCCTCCCCTAGAAGACGACCAACCCCACTACACCAGCCTCCCCTAGAAGACGACCCACCCCACTACACCAGCCTCCCCTAGAAGACGACCCACTACACCAGCCTCCCCTACAAGACGACCCACCCCACTACACCAGCCTCCCCTAGAAGACGACCCACCCCACTACACCAGCCCCCCGCCTAGAAGACGACCCACCCCACTACACCAGCCTCCCCGAGAAGACGACCCACTCCACTACACCAGCCTCCCCTAGAAGACAACCCACTACACCAGCCTCCCCTAGAAGACGACCCACTACACCACCATCCCCTAAAAGACGACACACCCCTATACACCAGCCTCCCCTAGAAGACGACCCACCCTACTACACCATCCTCCCCTAGAAGACGACCCACCCCACTACACGAGCCTCCCCTAGAAGACGACCCATTACACCAGCCTCCCCTAGAAGACGACCCACCCCGCTACACCAGCCTCCCCTAGAAGACGACCCACTACACCAGCTTCCCCTAGAAGACGACCCGCCCCACTACACCAGCCTCCCCTAGAAGACGACCCACCCAACTACACCAGACTCCGCTAGAAGACGACCCACTACACCAGCCTCCCCTAGAAGATGACCCACCCAACTACACCAGCCTCCCCTAGAAGACGACCCACCCGACTACACCAGACTCCCCTAGAAGACGACCCACCCCACCACACCAGCCTCCCCTAGAAGACGACCCACCCCACTACACCAGCCTCCCCTAGAAGACGACCCATTACACCAGCCTCCCCTAGAAGACGACCCATTACACCAGCCTCCCCTAGAAGACGACCCACCCCATTACACCAGCCTCTCCTAGAAGACGACCCACTACACCAGCCTCACCTAGAAGACGACCCATTACACCAGCCTCCCCTAGAAGACGACCCATTACACCAGCCTCCCCTAGAAGACGACCCACCCCATTACACCAGCCTCTCCTAGAAGACGACCCACTACACCAGGCTCCTCTAGAAGACGACCCACACCACTACACCAGCCTCCCCTAGAAGACGACCCATTACACCAGACTCCCCTAGAAGACGACATACCCCACTACACCAGCCTACCCTAGAAGACGACCCACCCCACTACACCAGCCTCCCCTAGAAGACGACCCACCCGACTACACCGGCCTCCCTTAGAAGACCCATCCCACTACACCAGCCTCCCCTAGAAGACGACTCACTACACCAGCCTCCCCTAGAATACGACCCACTTCACCAGCCTCCCCTAGAAGACGATCACACCACTACACCAGTCTCCCCTAGAAGACGACCCACTACACCAGCCTCCCCTAGAAGGCGACCAACCCCACTACACCAACCTCCACTAGACGACGACCAATTCCCCTACACCAGCTTCCCCTCGAGGACGACCGACCCCACTACACCATCCTCCCCTAGAAGACGACCCACCCCACTGCACCAGCCTCCCCTAGAAGACGACCCACCCCACTACACCAGCCTCCCTTAGAAGACGACCCACCCAAATACACCAGCCTCCATTAGAAGACAACCCACCCCACTACACCAGCCTCCCCTAGAAGACGACTCACTACACCAGCCTCCCCTAGAATATGACCCACTACACCAGCCTCCCGTAGAAGACGACCCACTCCACTACACCAGCCTCCCTTAGAATACGAACCACCCCACTACACCAGCCTCCCCTAGAAGACGACCTACCCCACTACACCAGCCTCCCCTAGAAGACGACCCACCCCACTACACCAGCCTCCACTAGAAGACGATCCGCTACACCAGCCTCCCCTAGAAGACGACCCACCCCACTACACCAGCCTCCCCTAGAAGACGACCCACCCCATTACACCAGCCTCCCCTAGAATACGACCCACCCCGCTACACCAGCCTCCCCTAGAAGACGACCCACTACGTCAGCCTCCCCTAGAAGACGACCCACCCCACTACACCAGCCTCTCCTAAAAGACGACCCCCCCCCCCCCCCACTACACCAGCGTCCCCTAGAAGACGACCCACTACACCAGCCTCCCCTAGAAGACGACCCACCCCACTACACCAGCCTCCCCTAGAAGACGACCCACCCCACTACACCAGCCTCCCCTAGAAGACGACCCACTACACCAGCCTCCCCTAGAAGACGACACACCCCACAACACCAGCCTCCCCTAGAAGACGACCCATTACACCAGCCTCCCCTAGAAGACGACCCACCCCATTACACCAGCCTCTCCCAGAAGACGACCCACTACACCAGCCTCCCCTAGAAGACGACCCACACCACTACACCAGCCTCCCCTAGAAGACGACCCACTACACCAGACTCCCCTAGAAGACGACATACCCCACTACACCAGCCTCCCCTAGAAGACGACCCACCCCACTACACCAGCCTCCCCTAGAAGACGACCCACTACACCAGCCTCCCCTAGAAGACGACACACCCCACAACACCAGCCTCCCCTAGAAGACGACCCACCCAACTACACCAGCCTCCCCTAGAAGACGACCCACTACACCAGCCTCCCCTAGAAGACGACCCACCCAACTACACCAGCCCCCCTAGAAGACGACCCACTACACCATCCTCCCCTATAAGACGACCCATAACACTGAACAGAACAATGCCCTGCCCATAACTTCAGTCTCAACAACAAACATTTTGTTGAAATAAATAAAAACCCATTCCATTACTGAGGCCTACCGGGAAGAATTGTGTGCATGGGAAATTAATTCCCCTTGTGGCAAAAAAAGAGATTTTGCCTTAACGAGGATTTGAACCCTCTACCCCGACTGGTCCATCGGGGTCTTTGTGTAAGACACGGACAAGAATAGCACCACTGTCCCACAGAGAACATGTCGTAAAAGGTGACCAACTGTGTGCCATGGCATGTCACCGGCAATGGTTAGGTGGTTTTCTAAGAGCAGCATAGATGGCGCCTAACATACTGTGGGTCTACTTTGTTCTAATGTTTGAGTCTGTGTTCCACGTTTGATTGAAAAAAATGAATGATGATGACCTTATTAATATACCAGGCTGCGAGGAAGGGCACTGTGACATCCGAGCTCACAAAACCTGAGGTCATCTGTAATTAACTTTGAAAAGATTAATCTCAGATTATCAGAATTATCTGCAGAGACTGTTATTAAGGTTTACTTTGTGTACATCTCAGCCCTATATTTACAAATCATCCATCCAGCTACCCACACATCATGTCTAACCACTAAACAACTTTAAATCCCGGTTAAGTAGGGTCCTCTGGTAGCTGTCTGCACTAAAAGGTACCTGCCTCAGTTGACGGATTAGGTACACAGAGAGAGTTGACAGTCATAATCCCGACAACGTGATGGAACTATGGTTCCCCAACCTGTTATAAATACCAAGTCGTGTCAAATCGAGTTCAGGAGAGTTAGGTCGGGAAGGGTTCCTTTGTCAGTTGATTGTGTGATACCGGGCCCAAATGGGGAGTGGCTTGACGCTGTGGCCTAGCAGTATTTGGTCTGTTCATTTGACTTAATGACATATAAGGGTGTGATGATGTTTGAAACTTCTCGTGCTTAGAGGAGTTAACTCTTGCCGACGTGTCGTTGGTCTTAGTTCGAGGTACACCATAAGGCGTACTTCAGTACGTGAAAGCTGATTCTCCTGATTGTAATGTAATGAAGCGTCTTCAGTAAGCTCAATAGTAGGGGAATGACACTACCGATCCCACCTCATTAGCCAGACTGCTCTGATTCCTGGAGCAGGAGCGAGGAAGAAAGGCGGAGTATTGACTAAACCATAAGCCTGTGTTTGTGGGTTGTTGCTTAACTCCACATAAAGTATTCCACTTGCCTGTCCCCCGGGGAGTATATGCTAGCGTCAGTCAGGGCCAGGTGAAACAGACATTCCCACAATCACATCGTGTTATGGCTGTTCTCCTGAAAACATACAGATTGACAGACGAGTTGGGGATAGACACGGTGATCCCCGTAGTGGTCAACCTACATGAAAGCTTAGCATTGTACTACAGCCGTTCTGGTTCAGAACGGTCTTCATCAGTAAGCAGATGGATGTAAGAATAACCACTGCAGCCTGGTACTAGAGACATGTGGCCAAGATTGACCAGCTCAGACCGAGTAGCTTCAGTCGAGAAAAACACATGGTCTTGTAGGCATAGGCGTGTTCCTAGCATGGTTAGGTACGAAGCGTCAATGTTGTATGGTCTTGTAGGCATAGGCGTGTTCCTAGCATGGTTAGGTACGAAGCGTCAATGTGGCATGGTCTTGTAGGCATAGGCGTGTTCCTAGCATGGTTAGGTACGAACCGTCAATGTTGTATGGTCTTGTAGGCATAGGCGTGTTCCTAGCATGGTTAGGTACGAAGCGTCAATGTGGCATGGTCTTGTAGGCATAGGCGTGTTCCTAGCATGGTTAGGTACGAACCGTCAATGTTGTATGGTCTTGTAGGCATAGGCGTGTTCCTAGCATGGTTAGGTACGAAGCGTCAATGTTGTATGGTCTTGTAGGCATAGGCGTGTTCCTAGCATGGTTGGGTACGAAGCGTAAATGTGGCATGGTCTTGTAGGCATAGGCGTGTTCCTAGCATGGTTAGGTACGAAGCGTCAATGTAACATGGTCTTGTAGGCATAGGCGTGTTTCTAGTATGGTTGGGTACGAAGCGTCAATGTTGCATGGTCTTGTAGGCATAGGCGTGTTCCTAGTATGGTTTGGTACGAAGTGTCAATGTTGCATGGTCTTGTAGGCATAGGCGTGTTCCTAGCATGGTTAGGTACGAACCGTCAATGTTGTATGGTCTTGTAGGCATAGGCGTGTTCCTAGCATGGTTAGGTACGAACCGTCAATATATACCACTACTCCAGTATACCAACATTCCACTATAGCAGTATTCCACTATACCAGTATTCCACTATAACAGTATACCAATTGAGTATACCAATTGAGTATACCAATTGAGTATACCAATTGAGTATAGAGCAATCAAAGAAGCACTATAAAGCAGCGCTGTAACCAGGCAGACACATCGCAATAGACCAATATGGAGGGTTGTCTGTGGGACAGAGCACGCCATCTTGTAGAAACTGGGACAGATGCTCAATTTATTTCAGATGAGGGTTTTGTTAACCCGTCGATACTACACACTCCTTGCAGGAGCTCCACTCAGCTCAAGCTTCATTTAATGCCGACATCTTGCAGCCTGCGTATCAATAATTGATTGATCGTACATTTGTCACTTATCAGGATAACATTCACTTATTTGAGAATGTTCTCATTTATCCCTTATATATTGTCCATCATTATGAAGACTAAGTAGAGTTGTACATGGCGCTGCTAACATGTCATCTAGACACTATTTACCACAATTGACACATAATACGTCTGGACCGCGTGTGAGAACTGGAGCGGCTAGACGGTGTTGGCTAGTCTGTTTACAAGATACCAAACAACTGTTTCATCGTCTGTGGAACCTGCTATGTTGTTGTTGTTGATGTTGTTGATATTGTTGTTAATGTTGAATTCACGCCATTAGTAAGCTAACCCTTTTGTGCGCCATGAAAAGAGTGTAAATGGCTGGTTGCAGCAGCTTCTCATACTTCCCGACTGTGCTGATGAAGGTAAACCTGGGATATCCAGGCTGTTCTGTTATGCTTTACGTGGCATGATCTGCTTGCCGCTCACTACTATGGAGATCATGTCGATCCCCCACCTCTTTAGGCAGACTCTGGCCTGGTAAGATTACTTCATCATGGCAACTGGCCTGGCGATAAAGCATGACCAAAATATCATGAACGCAAAGAAGAAGGCCGACTGACTAGCATTGTCTGATCCCTAATCAGTCTATTTCTCATCACCGGACGTTAGCCTCATCTCCCTAATCCTTCTAGGGTAGAAGACTTGCCAACACTAGTAATAAGCAGCACGCCTATCATGACCGTATTTCTTTGAGTGGAGCTCGAGAAATAACTGACCCAGGTGCTATTGGCGATACAAGACGGACGAACTCACTTTAATAATAGATACCTGAAGAGAATAGTGACGAATATAAGGAATGTTACAAATGAAGATGTACAACAATATAAGAAACGGAAGAGGAAATATGAGAAGGTGAAACAAATGCCGGATAGGAATTATGGTAAGAAGGCGAAGGAGAAGGACAACAACAAACAAAATGACGGAGCAGACAAAAAGAAAGTATTCATAAACTCTTTGGGGGTCGCTGTAGTCTAGAGGTTAAGACACTCGCCTCTCAAAGTGGTGAACCGAAACGGTGGGCGATCAAAGCCCACAAGTGTCAAGTGACCACTGGTCTAACGGGAGTGCCTGTATACCGAGTTACCTCCAGTCGTCTCGACCAATAGTCTTGCCACTGATCCAAGGTAGCTTGAGATAAGAGTGAGATGGATGACCAGCGCATAATCTTTCACACTATAACCCATTACAGCGGACGTCACATTATTAAGACAAACCCGTCTGATGTTGTGATCGCCTGCGATGGACAATAACGTTTTTTGTATTCATAAATGAGAAAGTAGAAGAAGATGAGGCTGACAAAAAGATGAGACTTGAAAAATGCAGAACAAGTAGAAGAGTAAAATAAATGAGAATGACAAACAAGAAGAGCATGTATAAGATCAACCGTTGTTTTTCAACACAGTAAATGAAATGAAGGCATAACAATTGAAAAGCGCAATCAAAAATGAACATAGACAACAGTTATTCTTTGAAAGGACTTGATTGGACAGTACATCATTGCCAGCCAATCACTGCCCTCCATTGCGCCAAGGAGCGCACAGCTTCACATTTGTAACTCGAGTTTTGCAATTTCGTTTCATGTTTGCGTTTTTGTCTTCCATGTTTTGAGTTAATGAAATTTCCCGTCCATATTTTTAGGCGGCGGATATCTTCCATTTTTTGTCGCTGCATCCTCTGTACTGTTGTCAAATATTGAGTTGGGAATTTAATCATAATGGCTTTAAATTTCCGTGTTAATGGCGATATTTCTAGTTCTTATTTTATTTTATTTACATTTGTGTATTTTTCAATTATCTTTTATGTATTGCTGCACCCTAAAAGGTGGTCATAGATGGCAGAACTGTAACCAGATACAGCATGCTGTAAGATGCGACTAAGGTGGTTAGAGATGAGACCGGATACCTCATTTCGTAATGGTTAGAGATGGGACCGAATACCTCATTTCATAGAGACGATAAGCTACAAAATAAAATGCAAAAACTATTTACATCCTACAGTGGAAGAAGAGAGATTTGTTCAAATGTTTACATCTCACAGTAGAAGATGAGAGATTTGTTCAAATGTCTACATCCCACAGTAGAAGATGAGAGATTTGGTCAAATGTCTACACGCCACAGTAGAAGATGGGAGACTTGGTCAAATGTCTACACCGCACATTAGAAGATGGGAGACTTTGTCAAATGTCTACACCCCACAGTAGAAGATGGGAGACTTGGTCAAATGTCTACACCCCACAGTAGAAGATGGGAGACTTGGTCAAATGTCTACACCCCACAGTAGAAGATGGGAGACTTTGTCAAATGTCTACACCCCACAGTAGAAGATGGGAGACTTTGTCAAATGTCTACACCCCACAGTAGAAGATGAGAGACTCGGTCAAATGTCTACACGCCACAGTAGAAGATGAGAGACTCGGTCAAATGTCTATACGCCACAGTAGAAGATGGGAGACTTGATCAAATGTCTACACGCCACAGTAGAAGATGAGAGACTCGGTCAAATGTCTACACCCCACAGAAGAAGATGAGAGACCTCACTAGTAACAAATGTTATGTTTCATTTCCCGGTTAATAAATTTGTTAAGCCAGCTCGCTATCCACTGCGCTATGGCAGAGTTATGAAAGGATATTTTTGTAACAGTTTGTAACATTTATTTCCTCGATAAACGAGTCAGCTATACATGTTTACGGCAGTCCTGTCAGAGCAGAGTCGTTACATGACGTTACTGGCTGTTAGCAGACGTCAGCTGAAACACCTGCACCTACACCTGGCATCCCCATGTCAAGGTCGTCTATTGAGGTTAGTGTAACCAGGACGTCAGGAAAGAATGGGAGGGATATTGTGGGTGGAGTATAGTGGAAGGGATATAGTGGGAGGTGTATAATGGGAGGAATATAGTGGGAGGAGTATAATGGGAGGAATATAACGGGAGGAGTATAGTGGGAGGAATATAATGGGAGAGATATTGTGGGAGTAACATTGTAAGGAGTATAATGGGAGGGATATTGTTGGAGGATTATAATGGGAGGGATATTGTGGAAGGGTTATAGTGGTGAGGAGTATAATGGGTTTAATATACGGCATACATTTCTCATTAAACACGAAGAAAAACTAACCTAGACAGCTTACCGGGATTGAGTGGCGACTATAGTAGCAAGTGACCTTTAAACGTCCAGCCTTCTAAATTTCCTAGGACAAACTCCATCAATGAGAGGAGGGGTAGACGTGGGAAGAGTGTCGGAAGCTAACTCGTGGTGACGTATGTGCTGTGACGAGGTCACTGGGAGAATGCGTGGCACAATTTGTGACGTTATTTGTTTGTTCCTTGGGTTATTCAGAAAGTAGTCCTTCCCGACAGCCATTCGATCAAGAGTGGGACAGTAGAATGGATTCATCCGAGGGCAGGAACTGTTTTCTGTTGTATCTCTCTTCGGTTATGTCATTCTTGACACTATCATTGAAAATGCTAATCCAGTACGTGATAACGCACACATCAGACCCAATCCAGCAGTTGTTCATGCTGTTGTCAGTCTCAACGTTAGTGTTACAGACTCACCCGTATTGTTACAGACTTACCCCTATTGTTACAGAGCAACCCCTATTGTTACACACTCTCTCTGTTGCTACAGACTCACCTTTGTTGTTACAGACTCACCGCTATTGTTACAGACTCACCCCTATTGTTACAGACTCATCCCTATTGTTACATACTCACCCCCATTGTTACAGACTCCCCCTTGTTGTTACAGACTCGTCAAAATAAACGAGGAGAAAACCACATGCACAATATTCTCGCTTTCAATAAAACCCCAAAATACCAAATTAAGTCTAAATGGCAAATTCCTGCAGCCAAACGACAACCCAAACTATCTGGGAGTCACTTTTGATCGGCGCATGACATGGAAAAGTCAGATCGAGAGAAACCGAATGAGAGCCAGAGAAAGAATGGCAATCATGAGGAAACTTGCTGGCACAAGCTGGGGAGCAGACAAAGGCATACTAAAGAAACTGTACACTGGAAGAGTGAGACCAGTTCTCGAGTATGGCATTGCGGCATGGACAACAGCATCAAAGGCGAACTTCGATAAAGTTAGCAAACTTCAAAACCAAGCCATGAGAGTTATAACAGGAGGCATGAAGTCAACGCCAATTGTAGAACTTGAAAAGATTACAAAACTGCAATCAATGACTGATAGAAGAGACTGCAGAGCCCAGCTGCAGTCAGAGAAACTCCGAAGACTGACTGACCATCCAATGCACCAGAGACTAAACAATTTGGGAAATGGGAAACTAAAGCGGAGAAACTTTGCAGGAATAGCCAAAGCAAAGATGCACGATGATCCCATAAACGCACTAACAACACCAAAACCCATCACTACTGTACGAAAACCTACCTGGAGGCAGGATATATTTCCAGAGGTGGTAGAAAATATACCAGGTATTGGAAACAAAAACTGCCAGACTGAAAAAGAAAGGAGAGATACTACCCTAAACTTTATATCGAAAAGCTACCCAAGCATGGACTGGACCCATGCATACACCGACGGTTCTGTAACAAACACTACGCAGTATGGAGGGGCAGGAGCATTCCTGAACCTACCAAATGGCAGACAAATAACACTGTCATTCGCTACTGGTAAGTACACAAGCAATTTCAGAGCGGAGGCAGAGGCACTGAGGGCGGCAGTGGAAGAAATGGTGACACACAAAGAAAATGAAAGCCATATAGTCCTGCTTACAGATGCTCTCGCCGTAGTCACAGCGCTAAAAAGCCAGAAAAACACTGAGCTTAATGACTTAAGAGCAGCACTCTGCAAACTGTGCCAGCAGTCCGCACCAAAAAGGGTAGTGGTACAGTTGGTCCCATCACACTGCAACATCCAAGGCAACGAGGAGGCAGACAGACTGGCAAAAGAAGGTGCAAGACTACCACAAACAGATACTAGTATGACGTACGAAGAGTCAAAACGGCTTATCAAAGCCAGATACATGACCAAATGGGAAACCGAACATACTGGTTACACCAAAAACGATGCCTATTACCAGTTGAACCGAAGAGAGCAGGTCGTTGTCTTCAGACTTCGCACTGGCCACAATAGACTGAGGTACGACCTATTCAACAAATTGAAGATAGGTGGTACCGACGAATGCCCGTGCGGTACCGGTAAAATGACCGCTGAACATCTGCTGCAGAACTGTCCGACATACGAGGATCAGAGAGAGCAGATGTGGCCATCACCAGTGGAACTGCAAGACAAGCTCTATGGCAGCGGCGACAGCCTCAGGATGACCGCCGCTTTTTTCGAAAATATAATGGTTACTGTCTGACGAAGAAGAAGAAGAAGAATAAGAAGAAGTTACAGACTCTCCCCTGTTGTTTCAGACTCACCCCTATTGTTACAGACCTACCTTTATTTTTACATAGTCACCCGTATTGTTATAACCGCCGGATTTGTTACAACCGGGGAGTCAACGTCCGATGCGGAGACGGCACTCAATGAAGATGTACATTTCTACAGAATTGCCTAGCCATGTAAAAATATAAGGAAGTTGAGAACATAACAGGTACCGCCTGCTGAGCATGCATGAATCAGCATCTAAAGACAGAGACGAGAATAGGTCCACTGACACACTGCGAGAATGTAGAAAGAGGTGCATGGCAGTTGGGTGTAACGGCTCTATGTTACAAAACTTACAGGTCCAAAAGTCTACTTTGTGAGCAGTAGACACATTTTTGTTGTTGTTATTATTGCGTTCGCCTTATTTCTCTATCCCCCCCCCCCCTCCAAGGCGGTGTGCGTTGCATTATATCTGTGATTTTTATTTTGCGCCTGTCGGCCCAGTGCATCCGACTTCAGCATGCATTTTATGTAAGGGTCTGCTTCCTCCTGCATTTTCTAAGGGTTTGCTTCCGCGGAGTAACGACCGGTGCTGTGATAGGGATCGAACCCAGCACCTTCTGGTTTGTGAGCCGTGTCACTTAACGACTTGCCCACGTCGTCCACCAAGTAGACACTTGAGAGGGAGAGAAAGCTCTAGAAACAATATGCCAGGTAGGACACGGAAATGAACGAGGTGTACCTGTTTAGATGGGGAATCATAACAAAACAAAAACAATTAAGAGAAAGAAAGACCCTGAGAGGAGAATAAGCCGTAAAATAGAAAAAGAAGGAGAGAGAAACTGAGAAAAAAAAGACTGAACGGAATAGCGAATAACTGAAAAACTGAAATAAAAAGAGATAAAAATTGAGAAATGGAGAAATATAAAGAAAAAGATAAATACATGATAAAGAGAAAGAGATGGAAATACAAAGAGAGAGAAAGAGAGAGAGAGTGAGAGAAAGATTGAGAAATGAAAGGATAGAATGATTGAGAAATGGTTTGAAAGTCATTACATTGGCTGAGCTTGTCTTTCCTCGCTCTAGGATAAGGCATTGTATACTTGAGAAGGTGGATCGGGCCTCCTGGATGTAGTGTAATGCAACACTCATTATTAAAGATTGTGTGATATGAAAACAGAGAACGATTGAGAAATGCAGAGAGAGCGAGAGAGAGGGACATGGAAAGAGAGAGAGAAAGAGAGAGAGAGAGAGAGAGAGAGAGAGATTGAGGAATTGATGAATGGATGATGACGGGAAATAAAGAAAGTAAGGGAGAGAAATATAAAGAGAGGGGGAAAGAGAAAAATTGAGCAATGGATGGGCAGAGAGGAGAAATAAGAAATGGAAAAAGAGAGAGATTGCTAAATTTAAAGAGAGAAAGATTGACAAAGAAAGAAATATAAAGGTATGGATAAAGTGAGAGAGAGAAATAATGAGAGAAAGAAATGGAAACAATATTAGAAACAGAGAAAGTAAAAGACAGAGAGAGAAAGAAAGACAGACAGAGACAGAAATAGAGAAATAAATTTCGAAACAAACAGGGTAAAAGAAAGGGAGATGAAAAGAGGGAGAAAGGCCGATAGAAAGGGAGCGAGTTGAGATAGAGAGACAGAGATAGATAGACAGAGAGAAAGCCAGATGGAGAAAGAGACAGCGCCGGAGACAAAGAGATATAGAGAGAAATAGACAAACAAAGAGACATAAACATAAATAGAGACAAAAACGGGGAGAAAGAAAGAGGAATAAAAGAGAAAAAGAAAGAAAAATAGGGGAACGATAGAGAGAAATGGACAGAGAAATAGAGGGATATATCGAAACAGAAAGACAAAGATAGAGAAATAGAAACAAAGAGAGACATATACAGATTGAGATATACAGAATGTGGGTGAGAGATATATGAAGGAGTGAGAGACATGGAAAGAGTATGAAACATAAATAGAAGGAGATATAGAAAAGAATAGAAAGAGCGAGAAAGAGAGCAATAGGAAAGCAGAGAAAGAGAGAGAAAAAGAAAGAGCCATAGAAAGAGAAAAAGAGAAAAGAGAAAAACGGAGAGAATAAAGAGGAAGAACAGGGGAGAATAGAAAGACGGAGAAATAGAAATAGAGAGAAAAGAGAGAAAACGAGAGACTTATAAAGAGACGCACAGAAAGAGAGAGAGATAGAAATATAAAGAGCTAAAAAGAAATTGAGTGAATTAGAGAGAGAGAAAAGAGAAAGCGTTAGAGAAAGAGTGATAGACAAAGTCTGATAAAGGATAAGAAAGAAACATCGAGTTAGAAAGAAAGAAAGAAAGAAGAGAGAAAGAGAGAGAGAGAGACAGAGAGAGAGAGATAAATATAATGAGAGAGACTGAAATAGAAAGAGATTGCGATGAAAGAGAAAGAAACAAACAAAGAGACCGAAATAGATGCAAAGAAAAAGTGCAGCAGTACAGCAGACGCAGATCTCCGTTCCCCTGACTCGTCCTCCAGGTTGTTTCTGTCTGTTCCAGCTTCATGTCGTGCGGATGTGACAGTGTGTCTGTCCCATGATGAACTATTGACACCACATCGCCTAGAGGCCTCAGGCTGTTGCAATGCTGACTCCACTGACAACCACTCTGGCCTCTGGATCTGATACGGTCTTTTTTCGTTGTCTCAATGTGTTTCCCCACTTAGCTTTTTTGGTCTATTTCTTTCCGTTTCTCCGTCTGGAAGAATTGCATTTATTGCAATTCTCTGCTCTTATTTATCTATTTCCTTTTTTTGTGTTGTTCGCCCTGATCTGGCGAACTGTTGGATCTTTCTCAGCCTGTGTCAAATTTCCATATCATCTTAGATCTGGGGGTTTCGTGGGCTTTTCTGTAACTTGTTGAGATGGCGTAATGAGCTTTATGCCACCTCTCAGGCACAGCACCTCATACCGGCATGCAATCGGTTGACCCATCTAGTTTGGAGTTTCCCCACAAGAGAAATGAGATATCCCATTATACATTCCCCTCCATCCAGTACCTTTCTAAATAAATAAACGTCATTGAAAACCGTTTCAGCTGCCTGTGGAGGCTAGGTCTCCATGGCATGCCATATAACACCCACCTGGCTATATCTGTTGAAGCATGTGTTACCTACAGGATGGACAGTCAGCTCCATGTATAATCTTCCTTAGCCTTGCCGGTACTTGCGTCTTAATTCACCCTAAACAGAGTTACTTGGGTTCCCATCATACATGACAGGAGATCCTATTTCTGGTTAAGGGGAGTACTGGTCGATATACTTTTATTAAAATAAGTAAGTAAAGGATTAGATGAAATGAGAAATGTAGAACAGATGGTTATATTCAGTTTTGTGGAGGTTAATTTTAGGGTTAGGTTAGGCTTGCGGTTAAAATTAGGGTTGTGGTTTAGGTAAGTGTTATGGTTAGATTTAGGGTTATGGTTATGGTTAGGTTTAGCGTTAGGGTAAGGTAACATGGTTGTTATTGCATAGTCTGATAGCATGGATAATATCATGCTGCTGTAGAAACGGAATGCTACTCTCCTTACCATAGACCAACGTTGACAGATTCATCGCTAAGACAGCAGAAACTGAATACTACTCTCCTTACCATAGACCAACGTTGACAGACTCAAGACATCCATTGCTCAGACGGCAGGAATAAGTGGCATCAGAAATTATCGCCTTTTCTCGCAGAATGTTTGACACCCCAACAGTTACAAAAACAGTTTTAAAATACATATTTCTTTTGTTTGCGGTGAATTAAGACGTGTCTCGCAATGTCATGGGTATTTCTGCTTGACATCTCTCGACATCCATTTCAATCCCTGTCTTCTGTGTCTGTGTCAAAGTCTCAATCGGACATGTTCTGAATATCAATGTGTATTGCACCTGCGTTATTCAGGCGATCAAATCCATGGTTAAATCATTTTTCTTGTGTATCGAAATCCAACTTTCTCCACACTAAATGCAATCCAACTTTCTCCGCACTAAATCAGCCAACTTTGAAATATTACCACGGTCCTAAATTTCTACCTATCGGAAATAACTCTGTGGTAAACAACAACTCACGCATGTGCGATTCGTCGGCCATCTTGTACGTAATGTCAAAATGTGAAATTCCTCGAACTAAATACTTGCTTTACGTTTCCATGTTACCAATGTTAGGCCATATGGACTGCACCTCTCCTCCTACATGGCATCCATATTGCATTGTTTCCAGAAGGTTTGGACAAATCATGGTGTGGTCTGGGCCTTGACACTCCTTCAGTGTTGAATGAAATCAACAGGAGAGCTGTTTCATGATCTGTGATGACTAGGTAGTGTTACGCTGGTGATATGGTTGTCCGACGGAAAGATCTTCCAGGGGACTCACGATTGGTGTGTTAATTACAACCTATTAGAGAACTTCTTTGTGAATATCTGGTCTCCAAAATTGAAAAAAAAATGGTCACTGCTCGAAAGAAATCAGAAGAAGACAAGCCATGGCAACGCAGAGACGAAATAGCCTGCAGAAATTAAGGCAGAGCAACAACAAAACGATAAAAGTAAAAGTCTTGAGAACCGGTGTTTTTCCTGTAGCATCATATGGCTGCGAATTATTGACGATTACCAAAAATTCTAAACAAAGAATCGAATCCTTCGAGTCAAAATGATACAGCAAGATCATTAGAATACCCTGGACAGAGAAAAAGACAAAAGTTGACATTCGGTTTATTAATTCCATTTTGTCCTGAACATTGTAATACTTTAGCACATCACGAGACACAACGGTCTTGAGAGAACAGTGATGGAAGGTATGGTGCCAAGTAAGAAAGACAGGGGTAGACCAAGAAGACGATGGCACCAAGATATCCAGGAATGCCTGACTATGACTGTGGCAGAGGCTGGAGTTTTGGCAAGAGAAATAGTTTCTTTTTATACGGACTATGATGGGAGCGACGTTCTATAAAGGACAACCAACATGATGATGAGGATGAAAACGAATGTGTTTATAAGTTAGCATCGACCAGAAATTTGAGTAAACACGGGTTTCCCTTCGAGATTTGAGTGAACACAGGGATCCATTCGAGATTTGAGTTAACACGGGAATCCATTCAAGATTTGAGTGAACACGGGGACCCCTTCGAGATTTGCGTGAACACAGGGACCCTTTCGAGATTTGAGTGAACGCGGGGACCCCTTCGAGATTTGAGTGACCACGGGGACCCCTTCGAGATTTGAGTGAACACGGGGATCCATTCAAGATTTGAGTGAACACGGGGATCCATTCGAGATTTGAGTTAACACGGGGATCCATTCGAGATTTGAGTGAATACGAGACCCCTTGGAGATTTGAGTTAACACATGGATCCTTTAAAGATGTTAATGAACACAAGGATCCCTTCGAGATTTGAGTTAACACAGGGATCCTTTGAAGATTTGAGTGAACACATGGATCCTTTCGAGATTTAAGTGAACAGGTGGATCCCTTCAAGATTTGGTGTGAACAGGCGGATCCCTTCGAGATTTGAGTGAATCCCAGAAAACTAAACCTCGGGGATGGTAACTGTACTTCCACAGCAACTCTTCTGGCGTGAGATAAGAATGCCTTGTTTTCAATCTTCTCTCTACTTATCTTCTACATACTTGGATTAACGACACCATTTTACAACTCTCTTTAGTCGACTTTTACAACAAGCCAGGTAGGTTACAGTTGTATTGATCTTTTCTTTTCTTTCAGGACTGTGTAATACACAGACACATAGTTAAGAACACTCACGAACCCTGCGCGGATCAGAAAATGCCAGCTTCCAAATCCGCGTCTTAAAGAGAATATTAGTTTTTTTGTCTGTAGCTGTCAGTCGCCAAATACAAAAGACACATCCAAGTAATCATCAATGCAGATCCAGATGCCACATATAGAAGGCTTTCGGTTTAGTGACATCTATAAATCAAAAAACTAATCAAGAAATGACACCCGATGTCATCAGAAGCAATGAAAACAACATTTATAACCCAACTCGCTCAATTTTGTGTGCTCCAACAATCATCTCTTTGGCGCAGACCATATTTAAGAATTACTCTCCATGGCAACTACTACCACTTTTTCCTTCTGGTTTTTTCATTTCCACAATTTGATTCTACCAGGGTAGGTGGATTGTGACAGATTCTCATCATTATCCTGTGTTATATCTAGTGGAGCTGGCGTACAAGGTTTCCTCGAAACATCTATCTTTTGGGTATTGTAATAAGTGAAGATTAAAGGCCTGCTTGGTAGTCAAGTCTTCTGAATACAACTCGGCTGTTATACGCGTTACCTTTTTTACTTGGGTGAAACATACATGTCAAGACCCGCCCTACCCCCATCCTCTTTCCGCTCGATCCTCCACCTTCTCCCCAACTCAAGTCAGCGTCAGGTGACACAAACTGATCAAGATCCACACCTTAAGTCACCTTCAGGTGACACAAACTGATCAAGATCTACACCTTAAGTCAGCTTCAGGTGACACACACTGTACAAGACCTTAAGTCAGCTTCAGGTGACACAAACTGATCAAGACCTTAAGTCAGCGTCAGGTGACACAAATTGATCCAGACCCACACCTTAAGCCTACGGCAGGTGACACAAACTGATCAAGACCCACACCTTAAGCCAATGTCAGGTGACACAAATTGATCAAAACCCACACCTTAAGCCAACGTCAGGTGACACAAACTGATCAAAACCCACACCTTAAGCCAATGTCAGGTGACACAAACTGATCAAGACCTTAAGCCAACGTCAGGTGACACAAACTGATCAAGACCTTAAGCCAATGTCAGGTGACACAAACTGATCAAAACCCACACCTTAAGTTAATGTCAGGTGACACAAACTGATCAAAACCCACACCTTAAGCCAATGTCAGGTGACACAAACTGATCAAACCCACACCTTAAGCCAATGTCAGGTGACACAAACTGATCAAAACCCACACCTTAAGCCAATGTCAGGGGACACAGACGGATCTACACCTTAAGTACCACTTTTCAAGTCAGACATTCGTATGCTAGTCAGCTGTGGTCTGTCAAACTTCACAGGATGAAAGTAGCAAGTTGATTTTCGTTATCGATACTTTCCAGCAGACTCAGGTGTAAATGGGTACCTGGAATACTCTTAGGAAATGAAATGAAGTTATTTTCACCCGATCTCGCTTCCCCAACCTCCACCCCCCCCCCCCCAATTGCTTTCGTCGCACATGTTTAGAGTGAATTTTGTCTGACCTTGATCTACTTCCCATAGGACAGCATTCGATGCCTGCATCCATCTAGGTCTGTTTTTATCGCGTTCTTCTCAGTTACAATTGTCTATGTCTATCGTTATCCGGTCGCGCTTGCAAACATCTTTGTAGCAGAGGAAGGAGCCACGTATTCCCTAGGTCAACCATGGCCATGGATCAACTCTCCGTACAGCATATCTTTAGGAATTCCCCCGTCCACCATTCTGCCCACGTGACCTCGCCATCTTGAACGACTCTTCAAATATATTCTCCGGAAGTGTTCTGTGGTGATTCACTGTTGGAATCCCTGTTCTGAACAACTTGTACAGGCTATATAGCTAGACGACCAGACGAAAGGTGGAGTACCATAACCGCCATGTAGTACCCGCGCCACAAAAAGGGACCTCGAGGACAGCCCCCAAACCCGCTGGCGAGATTCACTAGACAAGCGCAACTTGTACGACTCCACAACAAACAGACTACTATCCCACTGGACGACACGTGAGAGCCACAGAAACGACTGGAAGCTGAGTTGGAACACTCTCAAGGGTGACCACCCCTTGACGAAGAACGGGTCGAACTAAGAACCATGGGACGGCGTGGGCTAGTAGTTAGGTGACACGTCTCACAACACGGAAGCTGCTTGGTTCCATCCCCATCACATCACCGGCCGTTACCCCGCGAAAGCAAACCCTTAGAACATGCAGGAGGAAGCAGATCCTTACATAAAATACATGCCGAAGTCGGATCCACTGGACCGACAGGCGCAAAATAAAAACATAGTGCGGCGCACACTGCCTTGGAGAATAGAGTAATTAGACGAACACAAGAAAGAAAAAAAAAAGACTCAGAACCAAGAATAACTTGTATGTTACTTACTGTATGTGATTTATCTCTGTGCGTTTATTAACAGAAAGATCGAGCACTGCATCCCTTGTACCACGTAACACAGACATATCTTCCTTCACATACACAATGTCAATGGAGCCTTCTACAATTCTCCAGCGTTCAACCTATCACACGATATTGGTTCACAAAACGCTCTAATATCATTCTCAGTTCCATTGGTTAGGCCATTATTTTAATTGTCCATGATTCACTCCGAAAATACAATATTAGACTTACCTAACACTACGAAGGTATGCTATTTTTAGAGACATCTTTTTTTATTGTCGATGATTCGCTACCATCATAATAATAATAATAGCTGTCCATCGTTGTAGATGAGGACCGCCGACATCATCCATGTCACAGATTTCCCTGTTGGGTATGGGTGCGCATGGGGCTGAACAGGCCAATGCGAGCACGAAAACATCTGCTACATATCGGGCACACGAGGTTTGTGAAAGGGGATGGTGTTCCCGCTCGCGTCTGTTCTGGGCTTTCACAACACGGTCATCTTCACCGGCAGCTACACCCGATTTGACTGCGCTTCTCCAGTCAGATCTGTTTTGCGCAAGACATTCCCAGGTGTCGATGTCTATCTGGCAACTTTTTAGTGAGTCCTTCAGACCGTCTTTAAAACGTTTCTTTGGGCGCCCTCTCTCGCGCCATCCCTCTCTCAGCTCGCCGTAGAGAAGCTTCTTTGGGAGCCGCTCGTCTGACATACGGACGAGGTGTCCGGCCCATCCTAGTTTTTCTAGCAGTGCATGGATGCTGGGCATGTTAGCCCTCGAGAGAACCTCGATGTCAGTGACATTTCTAGACGCTGTAGGTTCTACTTAACACTATAAGGAGCGACAAATTTCATGAAGGCAAGTGAAACACACTGGTCAAGTCAACCTCCTGACTTCCTCCTAACAGGCTGTGCCACGACAATCTGAGGAAGGCATCGACACTGCCATGTCCATAGTACTGAGCTTACCAAGGACCCTCGCATTGCACTACAGTCAGGATGACTCGGGTTTACCATCCCACGCAGGTCTCGGAATGTAAGAAGAGCCACTGTAACCCACTGTAAAATAAACGACTTCAAGAGTTGCTTTCAACTCAAAAGGAATGCCACACTCCAACAACAACGTCATCTTACATGCCTGTCTCTTCCATTCTGAGGGCTACAGGACAGGCCATTGTATTTTACTTGTCACCTATTTTGTCTATAGCAGCAGGAATACGGCCACATGCCTGACCAGCCCCTTTCCCCTCCCCCACGCGTTCTTAGTAACCACTTACAACAAGCCTGGCATGTGACAGTGTAACACGTGGTTGGCCCCATTTCTGGTCCCGTTAACCCAAGAAAGAAAATATATACACAAAGTGAAACAGAAAGACCGTATTTGATCAAAGTAGCCATACTTAAGAAGGTGGTTTGCTACAGACATCCTTAGTATCAACTACTCGTCTCCCTCATAAATATGTATGACTGTCTGAGACAAAGACGTCACGAGTCGCCCAAACCCTCATCGCGATATCGCTTATGTACCACATGTTACACTCAAATAAATCTCTCATCGCTTAGTCGGCTTTCAAATTTCATTTTCCTTTCCTCTAAAATAAACGTGTGTGTGTGTGTGTGTTGTATATGTGTGTGTGCGTGTGTACTTATATATGTGTGTGTATGTGTGTGTTCGTCTTGAATATGTGTGTGCGTGTATTTATTTATGTATACATATATCGCCGTCATAAACTTGGTGTTCTGATTCAGGGTACTGGCGCCACAACATATGTTTTTTTTTAATCTTCAAACCAATCACATCTATTTCCCATATATAAACTTGACAGTCTGTCGTCTTCATCTTCTTCTTCATATTATTATTATTATTCTTTGTACACTGTCAGACGTCGACTTGAATTTGTTCAAAGAAAGCAGCGGTCATCCTGAGGCTGTCGACACTGCCATAGGGATTGTCTAGTGTTGCCATTGGTGATGGCTACATGTTCATTCTCTGGTCCTCGTTTGTCGAGCAATTTTATAGGAGATATTCAGGGATCATTTTCCTAGTACCACAGATGCATTCGTCAGTAGCACTTATTTTCAGTTTATTGAATAGATGGTTACTCAATCTGTTGTGGACTGTTCGGAGTCTGAATACCGCCACCTGCTCTCTTCTTGTCAACTGTTAATAAACTAAATTTTTTATGTAGCCAGAATGCACTGTTTCCCATTTGTCCATGTATCTGGTCCTAATAAACCTTTTGGACTCTGCGTGGGTCACACTTGAATCTGGTTGTGGTAATCTTGCACCTTCTTTCGCCAGTCTGTCTGTCACCACGTTGCTTTGAATGTTACAGTAGGATGGAACCCACTGTGCCACGGCTCTTCTGGATTTGAACTGCTGGTGTAGTTGACAGAGTACAGATCTTAGGTTATTTAGGCGACTGTCTGTCTCAGGTTGCGGACGTGACCATATCGTTTATCCATGCATTTTTATTTTTTTTATTTTGTTTTTCTACTTGCACAGTGTTTTGCGTCTTACAGTCTAGTGCATCCTACTTTGGCACTCATTTTTATTTTTTCTTCATAGGAACACTACCATGCGAAATGTAAGTAAATTCATGCCTGAGTTGTGGGCCGGTCCACTCCGACACACCCCTTTCCGCAAACATTTACATGCTTTATAAACTTGTTGTTCTGTCTCATATTTCTCTAGTCACTATCAAGTTCAGACCTCAAATAACTCACATCTACATCCTTCATAAACTTGGTAGCTTGTCTCATATTTTTCGTCATTATCAAGTTTAGCCTTCAAATAGCCACATCAATTTATCTTATCAGATTTGATTTTAGGAAATATTCTTTTAGTCGGAGATTTGTGAATGCCTGGAATGCAATGTCACGTGAAATAGCGTGGGCAGGGTTAGTTAATGCATTCAAAAATAGATATGATGCACATACAAATTTTCTTTTAGATCAACTGACGATGAAGAAAAAAACTGGCTGTTTACATACTCTGCAGAGTCTTCTAGACCAATATAAAGAACATTTTTGATTAGATTAACCCATCTTGTTTCTTTCCCTTTGACTAAACTATCTTACTTCTTCCCTCTTTGACTAAACTATCTTACTTCTTCCCTCTTTGACTAAACTATCTTACTTCTTCCCTCTTTGACTAAACTATCTTACTTCTTCCCTCTTTGACTAGACTATCTTATTTCTTCGATCTTTGACTAAACTATCTTATTTCTTCCCTCTTTGACTAGACTATCTTATTTCTTCGATCTTTGACTAGACTATCTTACTTCTTCCCTCATTGACTAGACTATCTTATTTCTTCCCACTTTGACTAGACTATCTTACCTTTACCATTTTGTTTAGCCTACCTCACGGCTTCCCACTTTGACTAGACTATCTTACTTCTTCCCTCTTTGACTATAATATCATTTTACTTCTTTCCTCATTGACTAGACTATCTTACTTCTTCCCTCATTGACTAGACTATCTTATTTCTTCCCACTTTGACTAGACTATCTTACCTTTACCATTTTGTTTAGCCTACCTCACGGCTTCCCACTTTGACTAGACTATCTTACTTCTTCCCTCTTTGACTATAATATCATTTTACTTCTTTCCTCATTGACTAGACTATCTTACTTCTTCCCTCATTGACTAGACTATCTTATTTCTTCCCACTTTGACTAGACTATCTTACCTTTACCATTTTGTTTAGCCTACCTCACGGCTTCCCACTTTGACTAGACTATCTTACTTCTTCCCTCTTTGACTATACTATCCTTTTACTTCTTTCCTCATTGACTAGACTATCTTACTTCTTCGATCTTTGACTAGACTATCTTACTTCTTCCCTCATTGACTAGACTATCTTATTTCTTCCCACTTTGACTAGACTATCTTACTTTTACCATTTTGTTTAGCCTACCTCACGGCTTCCCACTTTGACTAGACTATCTTATTTCTTCCCTCATTGACTAGACTATCTTATTTCTTCCCACTTTGACTAGACTATCTTACTTTTACCATTTTGTTTAGCCTACCTCACGGCTTCCCACTTTGACTAGACTATCTTACCTCTACCATGTTTTGCCTAGCCTATCTTCTTTCCACATGCCCGTGTATCTTCTTGCAGTAGACAGGTCTCACTGTATTTTTTCAATCTTCGAACTGCACCACCTACTTTTTCTTTTCATCTCGTATCATCTGTCCACATATGTTGCATTTGGCGTCATGGAGGGGCAATCATGTCGTGTGACATCTTCCAGATGTATGTGTTTTTTTTAAGACTAACATTCAGAATGAAAATACCGGCATCACAAAACTTGTGGGAACAACATCCTCTCAAGAATAAATATATTGACAGAAAGTTCAGTGGGTTCGTCGTCTCATACAGGCACAGACAGAAAGTTCAGTGGGTTCGTCGTCTCATACAGGCACAGACAGAAAGTTCAGTGGGTTCGTCGTCTCATACAGGCACAGACAGAAAGTTCAGTGGGTTCGTCGTCTCATACAGGCACAGACAGAAAGTTCAGTGGGTTCGTCGTCTCATACAGGCACAGACAGAAAGTGCAGTGGTTTGGTTGTCTCATACAGGCACAGACAGAAAGTTCAGTGGGTTCGTCGTCTCATACAGGCACAGACAGAAAGTTCAGTGGTTTGGTTGTCTCATACAGACACAGACAGAAAGTTCAGTGGTTTACTCGTCTCATACAGGCACAGACAGAAAGTTCAGTGGGTTGGTCGTCTCATGAGAAGGAAACCAGATCGTATGCCATTAAAAACATGCAACGGTAGGATATCGGGGTTTCGAGCCAAGGGGTGATCGCGAGAGGAATGGATAGATAACATCAGACACCCTATGCCAGCATGGGCCCACAACAGCCACAGCACCATATCTAGCCCAAGAGCGAGGCCTGCAGCTCCCCACTACGCGTGACGGCCTCAGTGGAAGGATCGTCAAGTAATATTCTTTTGACGAAGAGGAAAGTGTCAACCAATCTTTGTCTCTCTCTGCCTTCCTCTCTCTCTCTCTCTCTCTCTCTCTCTCTCTCTCTCTTTCTCCCTTTTCTACATCTTGCGAATAATCCCTACAACTTTGCTCCATAAATTATCTTTATCTCTCTCTCTCTCTCTCTCTGTCTCGCCTTCACATCTTACGAGTTTCTCTCTTCAACCTGTTCCATCAAATCGTTCTCGCTCTCGCCCTTTCTCTATCTCTCTCTCTCTCTTGCCTTCTCTCTCTCTCTCCCTCGCCTTCTCTCTCTCTAGCCCTCTCTCTCGCCTTCTCTCTCGCCCTCTCTCTTTCTCCCACCCACTATCTCTCTCTCTCTCTCTCAACCATATCTTACGAGTACATGTCTTCAACTTGCTCCATCAAATCGTTCTCGCTCTCGTCTTCTCTCTCGCCCTCTCTCTCGCCCTCTCTCTCGCCCTCTCTCTCGCCCTCTCTCTCTCCTTCCCAATATCCCTCCCCAACCTCCTCCATCCAATCTTTCTGTTTCTCAGCCTCTCCCCCCTCTTCCTTGAAGTCGTTGAACTAAACACTGATGTACGTGAACTACTAAACATGTCCTGGAATTGAGCAAGGGACGAAAAAGAGACGAGAGATAGAAGATAGAAATACTTGCCAGGGATGCATGTGATATGGAAAGATGAAAACAGTAGAGCCCGAAGATGAAATCACCAAGTCGTATTTAAGTCCTCTAACAGATCCCTAAAGTGAAAGGGACCCGCATTATCGTTAGTTAGATATACAAGGGCATGGAAAATGTTTCAGATAAGTGGAATATCCACGGGGATAGATAAGAATGGATGATTATCCATATTCAGGTTTGATATAAAACATGGGTTGAGATACAAAGCGCGAAAAAAAATGGAAAAAGATAAATTCAATATCTGTGACCACATTGAGTCTGTCTGAGACAAACAGTGCCTCTCTATCACACCATATCACAGAGAAGTTTTCTGTTCCCAGAGGCGTCTCTCATTAAGGTTACACTTGGTTCGGGAAGTTGACTTCTGGTCTTCCATTTGTCGTTTCATTCGACATGTCATGTCTCTAATGATTTCTTCGTATACCTCCTTCATATCTTTCTTTCTCACATTAATCCTTTCAAATTGGGCCTCCGTTATCTCTTTCTTTCTCACATTAATCCTTTCAAATTGGGCCTCCGTTATCTCTTTCTCTCTTACATTAATCCTTTCAAATTGTGTCTCCTTCATATCTTTCTCTTTCACATTAATCCTTTCAAATTGGGCCTCCGTTATCTCTTTCTTTCTCACATTAATCCTTTCAAATTGGGCCTCCGTTATCTCTTTCTCTCTTACATTAATCCTTTCAAATTGGGCCTCCGTTATCTCTTTCTCTCTTACATTAATCCTTTCAAATTGGGCCTCCGTTATCTCTTTCTTTCTCACATTAATCCTTTCAAATTGGGCCTCCGTTATCTCTTTCTTTCTTACATTAATCCTTTCAAATTGGGCCTCCGTTATCTCTTTCTTTCTCACATTAATCCTTTCAAATTGGGCCTCCGTTATCTCTTTCTCTCTTACATTAATCCTTTCAAATTGGGCCTCCGTTATCTCTTTCTTTCTCACATTAATCCTTTCAAATTGGGCCTCCGTTATCTCTTTCTTTCTCACATTAATCCTTTCAAATTGGGCCTCCGTTATCTCTTTCTTTCTTACATTAATCCTTTCAAATTGGGCCTCCGTTATCTCTTTCTTTCTCACATTAACTCCTCACAATTGAGTTCTTCTTCCTCTCTTTCTATCATTCACTACTCAGAGAACCTTACTTTCAAGATGAAAATGACGAGGGATATACAATGTTAAGGAAAGATAGGATAATTGGAGACAAGACTAAGGGAGGTGGCGTTTTATTATACTGTATAAATTCTGTTAATATAACGATCAAAGATTATTTATCATGTGGTAACAAAAATGAAAGTGTATGGGGAGAAATAGAAAGTGGGGGTGAAAAAACAGTGATTGGAGTGTGCTATAGATGTCCATCAAGTCAAAAAGAGGAAGATGAGGAGCTGATTAGTAGCATAGCAAAGGCAAGTAAAGGGAAATTATTATTAATGGGAGATTTCAACTATCCAGAAATAAAATGGGATATGGCAGAAGCACTTGTAGAGTCAAAACCTTTTGTTACGTGCATAACTGACAATTTTTTAATTCAACATGTAGAAGCAGCCACCAGAGGCAAAAACATACTCGACCTAGTTTTTACCACAGAGGAAAATATGATTGAAAACGTTACCGTTGGGGAACTGTTTGGCTCAAGTGACCATCAAATCATCCGTTGGGATCTTATTGCAGGGAAAGAAGTAAACATAAACACGCGAACATACGACTACTCTAAGACAGATGTTAAGAGGATGAAAGAGGCAGCGAACCACATAATCTGGAAAGATATTATTGTAGGAACAGATGTTGAACAGGAGTGGGAAAGTTTTAAAACAGTTCTAGAAACGCTAAAAGAGGAATGTGTTCCATGTAGGGAGGTAAACCCCAAGCGTAAAAAGTGGATAACTAGATTTGTAGTGAAATGTAGAAGAGCAAAAAATAAAGCATGGCAAAAATATATAGAGGCAGGTAAATCAAAAGAAACATATGTAAAATATTTGGACAAGCAGAACATATCTCAGAAAGCGAATAAAACAGCAAAAATAGACTTTGAAAAAAAACTTGCTCAGAGGATCAAGACTGACAGTAAAAGCTTCTTTTCTTATGTTAGAAATAAACAAAGAACGAAAGACAAAGTAGGCCCTCTCATAGACAGTACAGGGAAAATAATAAGTGAGAATAGGGAGGCTGCTAATCTGCTTAATCAGTACTTTGGCACAGTCTTCACAAAGGAGGACTGCTCCGAGATCCCAGAGCCTATAGATATTTTTCAAAGAGACATGGATACAGCGGGATTAAGATCAATCTGTATTACAGAGGAAATGGTTTTAAAAAAATTGGAGGGGTTGAAAGTGAATAAATGTCCAGGTCAAGATGGTATTCACCCAAAATTGCTGTATGAAATTAGAAACCAACTAGCAAAACCATTGGCTATATTATGTTCTCAATCACTTACAAAAGGGATTGTTCCACGGGATTGGAAAGATGCAGGAGTGATCCCCTTATTCAAAAAAGGCAAAAAATCAGATCCGGCAAATTATAGACCGGTGAGTTTAACGAGCATAGTCTGTAAATTGTTAGAGTCAATAATCAAAGAAAACATTGTAATGCATTTAGAAAAATGTAATCTAATTAGAAATAGTCAGCATGGGTTTACTAGAGGGAGATCATGCTTAACAAATCTATTAGAATTCATGGAGGAGGTTACCAAAATCATAGATAAAGGGGAGCCAGTGGATGTTATTTATCTAGACTTTGCAAAGGCCTTTGATAGAGTACCTCATCAAAGATTATTTCGAAAGTTAAAATCACATGGAATAGGTGGCGAAGTTGCCAAATGGATTGAAAATTGGTTAACAGGAAGAAGGCAGAGGGTGGGCATAAATAAGGAGTACTCTGAGTGGAGTGAAGTGAAAAGTGGTGTGCCACAGGGCTCGGTTTTGGGACCAATTTTGTTCTTGATATATATAAATGATTTGGACATTGATATGAGATCCATGATTGCAAAATTTGCTGATGACACAAAACTATGCAGTAGTGTCTCATCTAAAGCGGAAGTGGATATATTGATGTCGGATCTAGATAAAATTCGAGAATGGTCTGTAAGCTGGCAAATGGAGTTTAATGTAGATAAATGTACAGTCATCCACATGGGTAGATCCAATATGGAACATAAATACAGAATGGGAGAAAACAATATTAGAAAGATAGATAAGGAAAGGGACCTAGGGGTTATAATAGATCATACAGGAAAGGTGAGTGAGCAAGTTAAGGTAGCAGTGAAAAAGGCAAATGCAATGTTAGGTATGATAAAAAGAAATATTAAACATAGGAGCAAGGAAGTGATCGTCAAACTGTATAAAGCTTTAGTTAGACCTAGATTGGAGTACTGTGTACAGGTGTGGAGTCCTTATCATAGAGGGGACATAAACATGCTAGAAAGAATACAAAAAAGAGCGACAAAGATGATAGTTGGATTCCAGAATTACAGTTATGAGGAACGACTCAGAAAAACGGGCCTACAGTGTCTCGAAGAGAGAAGAATTCGTGGTGACTTAATACAGGTTTATAAGATGATCAGAGGAATCGATAAATTAGACTATAACAAGTTTTTTTAAAATACAGCCACCTACAATAACACGAGGGCATAGCTACAAGCTGATTAAAGAGAGGTCCAGGTTAGATATTAGGAAATATGTTTTTAGTCAGAGAGTGGTGTCTGCTTGGAATGCATTGCCAGGGGAGGTGGTGGAGGCAGGGACAGTTAATGCGTTTAAGAATAAACTGGATGCGCATAGATTTTAGAGCAAGGTGATGTAAATGTAACTGGTTGTATACAGACTCTGCAGGGTCTTCTAAACCAGTATAAAGACGTTAAGTTAAGTTAAGTTAATAGGAAGAAATTATTAAGAACGAGAGAGACAATACGTAGATTGGTGCAAAATGTTGGATGAAGAAAATGACAAAATAGAAAACGAAGAGGAAAAATAAGATAAAGTAGGATAAAAAGAAATAGATTCAGAAATAAACGAATAACAAGCAGAAAAAGAAGAAGACGAGGAAGAAGACGAGGAAGAAGAGGAATCAAATAGGAGGAAGAAAATTAAGAAGAAGAAGAAGTGACGTGGCAGCGTAGGATTGTAAGTTGAGTAGTTTACTTATCTTAAGTTACAACATATATTTATACAACGCCACGTCTTCAACACAGTAAACACTATCGCTAACAATAAAACTAATTAATATCATTTATTACAAGATTAATTGTGGCACAATATCAACAAAACAAAAGAACGTCTAAATTAGATAATAAATCTATATACACGCAATTTCTGATGATGTTATTTATTGTAACTACATTTTAAAAAAAACAAATTTCTTAGTCTATACCTGCAACAACAAAACTTGATAACCTCAAGAATTATTCTAGCCCAAACTTGATGGTTCTAGTTAGCTCGCCGTCCTCTATCTGCACTCTCAAAACACAATCACAAACTCGTCCCTCCCGATCAGATTACGTGCTCTGTCGATCTGTGCAGCAGGCACATATAATCAGATCACGTACACACATATAATCAGATCACGTACACACATATAATCAGATCACGTACACACATATAATCAGATCACGTACACACATATAATCAGATCACGTACACACATATAATCAGATCACGTACACACATATAATCAGATCACGTACACACATAAAATAAGATCACGTACACACATATAATCAGATCACGTACACACATATAATCAGATCACGGACACACATATAATCAGATCACGTACACACATATAATCATATCACATACACACATATAATCAGATCACGTATACACATATAATCAGATCACGTACACACATATAATCATATCACGTACACATATAATCAGATCACATACATACATATAATCGGATCACGTACTCAGTCGATCTGTGCACTCACACACAATCAGATGTCGTACTGTTCACAGGGTGTCCATCATAAGCACCCATTGAGCACCACTGGCTAAACTCGAGGTGTATGATGGTACAACCAACCTGTAAACTCTCTGTCTTCCAGACTCTCTCCCAGTCTTCCTGCCAGTCTGTCGAATTTATCTCTGCAGCGTATTTTATAGTGTCAAGCAATATCATAGATGTCCAATGGTCTTTTGTGGGTTCGCTGATTTAGCTATCACTACAATTTAGAACTATCCCATTTAAAATATTATCGGCTGTTTATCCACGAGTCACTGCCATTCTAAGTGTGGTAGCCGTTCGTGTAAGTATCAGATTGTCATCAACTCTCATACTTGTCAAGTCTGTAGCCAGAGTGGTCAGCTCTGACACCCACCCCTGTACCAGACAAAGTGTTCTACCTAACACGTTCCTAACCCATCGTCGACGCTTAACCCTTGCGTGACCTTCGTTCGTCCAACGCATTCAGGCAACGTTTAATTCTTAGCGAATTCAGTCGCCACCCCAATCTGCCTTGCCCAATTAACGTGCATGCTCCAGCTGGAACGGTCACATGGGAAATAAGAAACAAGAGTTAGTAGAGGAAAAATGTGACGGATATGGAAAAGCATAGGAGGTATAAAAGGAAGAAGGGCGATAAGAGAATGAAAAATCAGAGTAAGAGAAGGGGAGATAAGAAAAAGAGAAGAAATGCTAGAAAAAAGAGGAAGTAGAAGGAGAAGAAGTGAAAGAAGATGAAGAAGATGAAAAAGTGAAAAATTAGAGGAAGAAGTGCACAAATAAGAATTCGAGGAAGAGGAAGAAGAAAAAGGCAAGGAAGACGACGAAGAGTAAAACGAGGAAGAGGTAATATCATAAGAATATAGGAGAGATTATAAGGAAGAAAGAAATAGATGACAAGGAGATGAAGAGGAAAGACAAGAAGGAGAATACGTGAACAACGAGGAAGTCTAACAATAAGAAGAAGAATATGTTTGTTTAATAGAATAACAACAGAAGACAGAAGACATAAAACAGTTGGACATACCTTCATTACAGGTACGGCATCCTTCAAAAGATCCTCTCCCTACTCTCGCCCTCTCAATCCCCTCCCTCCTCGCGCCCTCTCAATCCCCTCCCTCCTCGCGCCCTCTCAATCCCCTCCCTACTCGCCCCCTCTCAATCCCCTCCCTACTCTCGCCCTCTCAATCCCCTCCCTCCTCGCGCCCTCTCAATCCCCTCCCTCCTCGCGCCCTCTCAATCCCCTCCCTCCTCGCGCCCTCTCAATCCCCTCCCTACTCGCCCCCTCTCAATCCCCTCCCTACTCTCGTCCTCTAAATCCCCTCCCTCCTCGCGCCCTCTCAATCCCCTCCCTCCTCGCCCCCTCTCAATCCCCTCCCTCCTCGCCCCCTCTCAATCCCCTCCCTCCTCGCCCCCTCTCAATCCTCTCCCTCCTCGCCCCCTCTCAATCCTCTCCCTCCTCGCGCCCTCTCAATCCCCTCCCTACTCGCCCCCTCTCAATCCCCTCCCTACTCTCGTCCTCTAAATCCCCTCCCTCCTCGCGCCCTCTCAATCCCCTCCCTCCTCGCCCCCTCTCAATCCCCTCCCTCCTCGCCCCCTCTCAATCCCCTCCCTCCTCGCCCCCTCTCAATCCTCTCCCTCCTCGCCCCCTCTCAATCCTCTCCCTCCTCGCGCCCTCTCAATCCCCTCCCTACTCGCCCCCTCTCAATCCCCTCCCTCCTCGCGCCCTCTCAATCCCCTCCCTACTCGCCCCCTCTCAATCCCCTCCCTCCTCGCCCCCTCTCAATCCCCTCCCTCCTCGCCCCCTCTCAATCCCCTCCCTACTCTCGTCCTCTCAATCCCCTCCCTCCTCGCCCCCTCTCAATCCCCTCCCTCCTCGCCCCCTCTCAATCCCCTCCCTCCTCGCCCCCTCTCAATCCCCTCCCTCCTCGCCCCCTCTCAATCCCCTCCCTCCTCGCCCCCTCTCAATCCCCTCCCTACTCGCGTCCTCTCAACCCCCTCCCTCCTCGCCCCCTCTCAATCCCCTCCCTACTCGCGTCCTCTAAATCCCCTCCCTCCTCGCGCCCTCTCAATCCCCTCCCTACTCGCGTCCTCTCAATCCCCTCCCTCCTCGCCCCCTCTCAATCCCCTCCCTACTCGCGTCCTCTCAATCCCCTCCCTCCTCGCCCCCTCTCAATCCCCTCCCTACTCGCGTCTTCTCAATCCCCTCCCTCCTCGCCCCCTCTCAATCCCCTCCCTCCTCGCCCCCTCTCAATCCCCTCCCTACTCGCGTCCTCTCAATCCCCTCCCTCCTCGCCCCCTCTCAATCCCCTCCCTCCTCGCCCCCTCTCAATCCCCTCCCTACTCGCGTCCTCTCAATCCCCTCCCTCCTCGCCCCCTCTCAATCCCCTCCCTCCTCGCCCCCTCTCATACCCTCCCCTCTCAATCCCCTCCCTACTCGCGTCCTCTCAATCCCCTCCCTCCTCGCCCCCTCTCAATCCCCTCCCTCCTCGCCCCCTCTCAATCCCCTCCCTACTCGCGTCCTCTCAATCCCCTCCCTCCTCGCCCCCTCTCAATCCCCTCCCTCCTCGTCCCCTCTCAATCCTCTCCCTATTCTCGCCCTCTTAATCCTCTCCCTTCTCTCGCCCGCTCAATCCTCTCCCTTCTCTCGCCCTCTCAATCCCCTCCCTCCTCGTGCCCTCTCAATCCCCTACCTACTCGCCCCCTCTTAATCTCCTCCCTACTCTCGTCCTCTCAATCCCCTCCCTATTCGCCTCCTCTCAATCCCCTCCCTACTCGCGTCCTCTCAATCCCTTCCCTACTCGCCTCCTCTCAGTCATCACCTAATGGCATCCAGCCTGCTCTAACGTTACTCAATAAACAAACCCAAGCTGCAAATAATTTTTCCACAAACTTTTCCACAAAGTCGGCAGCTCTAACAATGCCGACCACCTCTGTCACTGCATCTCTTTAACTATTTCTCTTTGCATCAATTGTTATTCTCCACGTATACTCTTCTCTTGTCCCAGCTAAAGGTATAATCTTTCGCAGACATCGCATCTTTCTACAGTTTCCCATTCAATTATCCTACCCTGCCACATTCTGTTCATCACTTCCAAGCTTTTGATACCAACTCATTTCATTGTTGTGTCCTTTCTTCTGTCTCTCCGCAGTTAGACCTCTGTCTTCCAAGACTTTATGTTTTAGAAATCTAGGTGTGTGTATGTATATAAAAAGGAGCAAGGAAATGATAGTCATACTGTATAAAGTATTTGTTAGACCTAGATTGGAGTACTGTGTACAGTTGTGGGAGTCCTTATTGTAGAGGAGATATAAACATGCTGGAAAGAATACAAAAAAGAGCGACAAAGCTGATAGTGGGATTCCAAAATTACAGTCATGAGGAAAGAAAAAACTTGGTCTACAATGTCTAGAAAAAAGAAGAATACGAGGTGACAATGCAGCTTTATAAGATGATCAGAGGAATGGATAAATTAGACTATAACAAGTTTTTCAAAATACAACCACCTACAAGAAAAAGAGGGCATATCTACAAATTAACTAAAGAAAGGTCCAGATTAGATATAAGGAAATATTTTTTTAGTCAGAGAGTAGTGAATGCTTGGAATGCATTGCCACAGGAAGTAGTGGAGGCAGGGACAATGCATGCATTTGAGAATAGATTAGATGCGCATCGCTTTTAGAGCAAGGTAATGCAAATGAAACTTGTTGTATACAGACTCGGCAAAGTCTTCTAAACCAGTATTAATACGTTAATTAAGTTATATATATATAAATATATATATGCACATACACAAGTAGTAAACAGTATAGCGATGGGATCGGCTTGTGTTAGACATTTGGGTGGGCTATGGGATCATGTTCTCGGCATAATGCAACTATGAGATGGCTTGCCAGTTTGGAGGGAAATAGATTTGTGTAGGGGTACACTTTATGTTAACGGTTGAAGTCTAGGAAATACTGCCAGTTTCAAGGGGGGAAACAGATGGGAAAATCTGATGGATATGTTGTAAAGTAGCGAGGTAACATGAGACAGACCGACATGATTATGAGACTAAATAGATGGGTTATCTGAGGGAATAGAATCCATGCCAGCGAAAGAAGATTGAGATAGACCATCACGTTCATTGTCTGATGTGAATGTTTTCTGTTGTCTGATGTGAATGTTTTCTGTTGTCTGGTGTGAATGTTTTCTGTTGTCTGATGTGAATGTTTTCTGTTGTCTGGTGTGTATGTTTTCTGTTGTCTGATGTGAATGTTTTCTGTTGTCTGGTGTGTATGTTTTCTGTTGTCTGATGTGAATGTTTTCTGTTGTCTGGTGTGCATGTTTTCTGTTGTCTGGTGTGTATGTTTTCTGTTGTCTGATGTGAATGTTTTCTGTTGTCTGATGTGAATGTTTTCTGTTGTCTGGTGTGTATGTTTTCTGTTGTCTGATGTGAATGTTTTCTGTTGTCTGGTGTGAATGTTTTCGGTTGTCTGATGTGAATGTTTTCTGTTGTCTGGTGTGAATGTTTTCTGTTGTCTGATGTGAATGTTTTCTGTTGTCTGGTGTGTATGTTTTCTGTTGTCTGATGTGAATGTTTTCTGTTGTCTGGTGTGCATGTTTTCTGTTGTCTGGTGTGTATGTTTTCTGTTGTCTGATTTGAATGTTTTCTGTTGTCTGATGTGAATGTTTTCTGTTGTCTGGTGTGTATGTTTTCTGTTGTCTGATGTGAATGTTTTCTGTTGTCTGGTGTGAATGTTTTCTGTTGTCTGATGTGAATGTTTTCTGTTGTCTGGTGTGTATGTTTTCTGTTGTCTGATGTGAATGTTTTATGTTGTCTGGTGTGTATGTTTTCTATTGTCTGATGTGAATGTTTTCTGTTGTCTGATGTGAATGATTTCTGTTGTCTGGTGTGTATGTTTTCTGTTGTCTGGTGTGTATGTTTTCTGTTGTCTGGTGTGTATGTTTTCTGTTGTCTGGTGTGTATGTTTTCTGTTGTCTGGTGTGTATATTTTCTGTTGTCTGGTGTGTATGTTTTCTGTTGTCTGGTGTGCATGTGTTCTGTTGCCTGGTGTGCATGTTTTCTGTTGTCGGGTGTACATGTTTTCTGTTGTCTGGTGTGCATGTCTTCTGTTGTCTGGTGTGCACGTTTTATGTTGATGGTTTGTATGTTATCTGAGTAAATAACATACATGTCTATCTAAATCTTGCCCGTAAAACATGTGTTCACGTTTATTAGGCAAATAGACGTTGTTTTTTCAAACTATTTAGCGACGTCAAAAACCTGGCGCATACTACTACATTTATGAGGAAAATACATCCGATTAATACAGCCCTTGTTATTAATAAATAACAGCTGAAGCCATTATAAACCACAACAAACATGCAGAAAAGCAAGGGTGCGTTGTCACAGACGCTTTCTCAGTGTTAATGGCACTCAGAAAGACCGCTCTTGCCACAAAGAAAACGATGCCTACTACTAACTGTCCAGGTGAGACCAGGTGATTCAGCTACGCACAGAATACAACATACTGAGATCTATACAATAAGTTCAAGATTGGCACTAAGGACCTTTCTACCTGCGGCACAGACCCATGAAGGCAGAACATATTTCCACTGTATACCGACAAAAGAAGTTGCATTTGGCAACAGCCAGTGTCCTTCCACGAGAAGCTGTACAAAAGTGTACAGAGCCCTGAGTCGACTGTTGCATTCGTTAGAGTCATTGAAGTCGAGGTCTGAAGATGAACGAGGAAGTAGAAGAAAATTAATGAAGAATGAACGAAGAATAATATTTTCAACTATGTTCACACCTCGTCACTTTCTTCTTGTCATTTCGTTCTTCACTTTAATCCTTATTTGCCATATCCTTACTTAACAAAACTTGGAAACCTTGTCCACCTGTGCCACTTATATGAACAGGTTTTTGTGTCAAGATTGACAACCGTAACCCTTTCCTGACCCTATCACTTTCCTGTCCCTCGTTTTCCTCCCGCTGTTCTACCTTTCTATCAATCATTAATCTAAGGTCTGGTCAGGTCAGGTCATCCCATAACCGGTGAGGTCGTTGGGGCACACATGAAAACATCCTCACAACACCACGCCGCCCTTCTCTGTTAGCGACCGCTGCCTTTGTCTCTTCTGGTCAGAGATTTGTCCATTCTTTGATGTTGTTTTCTCACCTCTTTTTTTGGGACGTCCTCTTCGTCGTCTGCCTTGGACCTTTCCGTGGAGGATCGTATTTGCAAGACCATTTGATCTCGATATGTGACCGTATCAAGCGAGTTTCCTTTTTTTTGACAGTTGCCAACAGGTCTTCAAAAGGCCCTATTGCTGTTGTAATTCTATCTCGTATTTCCTCATTTGTAACTCGATCTTTGTATGTGATGTTTAAAAGTCGTCGAAAACAGCTCATCTCCAAGGCCTGTATCCTTCGCCGAAGGTCAGCTGTACCTATCCATGTTTCACAAGCATAGAGGAATATTGACAGGACCAGCGTACGCATTAATCTGATTCATCTAAATCTTCCTTAAATATGTTTCTCTCATTTACTCCTGAACATTTCTTTCTGTCACATTTTTTTTCACTCATTTACTCCTGAACATTTCTTCCTGCCACATTTCTTTCTTCCATATTGAATCTTTCATATTCCTTCCCCTAATTTATCAGAGTGTTAGCGGGGTCCGAAAGTAGAGCAAAAAGTAGTCACACTGTAACCTGCTAGACATGTCACAAGAGTATACTAAAGAGGGATGTGTATGGGGCTGGCAACTCTATCTCGAAACGAGGGGCATGGACTTCTACAGATATTCACGTCACGTGTTTTTGTTGAAGATGTATGCTCCGCAGATAGTTAGTAAGAAGATGTATGCTCCGCAAGTAGTTAGTAAGGTTGTGATTGAGACACTTCTCTCTGCCTTCATCTTCTCTTTCCTCCATAAAATCTCTCCTTTTCTCATTCACTTCTCTTTATTTGCAATTTAACGTCTTTCCTCATATTGAAAAAGGGAATCTCACACACCATCCAATGGCATCGTTCTGTCCTAATCTGTCGCAATCTGTCCCTAACATCCACTGACATCGTTCTGTCACAATCTGTCCCAGTCTGTCCCTATCTGTCCCAATCTGTCCCTAACACCCAATGGCATCGTTCTGTCACAATATGTCCCAACATGTCCCTAACATTAAATGACATCGGTATGTCCCATTTTGTCCCTAACATTCAAGATGGGGGTTCCAGCACATTTCTGTCTGGACTTTCATTTAAGTTTTGCTTTTTTCTCTTTCATCTTTTTTTAATTCATTCTATAGAGTAGATCAGCTTAGTGGCCGAGCGGCTGGAACGTCGGGCTCTCAGTAATGGTACTGGGTTCGCTTCCCGTTGGCCATACGTTTCAGTCTACCCAGCTGTTGTTGCTGTTATTATATGCCAACAATGAAAACGTTTACTCTTTTGTGCGCCACGAAAAGTGTGCTAAGCGGCGGGTTGCAGGACGCACGAAAAGTGTGCTAAGTGGCGGGTTGCAAGGCGCACGAAAAGTGTGCTAAGTGACGGGTTGCAGTAGCGTTCCTCACATCCCGAGCTTGCTCGTGAAGGTGGACCGAGGTCCTCCAGCGTGTTGTGCTAAAGCTTGGCTTCATCTGCGTATCCCTCGCTACTATGGGATCACTTCGATCCCAATATCGTGTAAAGGGATTCAACGAGGCTAGGAATAAAACCAGCCCCCCCCCCCCTCCCACTCTTATTCCCAAATAAGAAGAAAGACAACAAGCTGAGAAGTAGTATCATTAGTCTCATAATAGTGATGACGTCGGAGAGATTTCGCATCCAACACTTCATCAATGACGGCAATTATTGATATGGAACTGCTTTTATTGTATTTTAAACTGTTTTACCTTACAGCAATTATGTTTTTTTAATCGAAAATACCTCCCAACCCCCGACCCATTTAAACGAAAAATTAACCACAATCGAAACAGATTTATCGATACGTTAAGAAAGAAATGATTTGACAGAAGGAAAGAACACTACATGATAAACTTTGTGCAGAATCTCAGTTCAGTGACTCTTGTTGAAATGTGCCTGAAGTGTTCATTTGCTGCCCCCATACACAATCCTCGTTAGTTGCCATTCATGCCTTAATTGCTATGCCTAGTGGACATGACATATTCATCACTCAGCAATACTGACATCCTTCTACATCCTTGTTTGTTATCAAACATCCACATCAACGGATCGAACAAAAGCATGCGTGTGGCTGTCTTAATGAGAGAAGCTCCGTTGCAGTTTGCTCAGGACAAAAATAGGCATGGCCAAATCTGTTTTTAACCAACGTGAATCATATGTTGAAACCCAGACGTGTATTTCAGAAATTAAAATGAGTGATTAGACGTTATGTAAGTCTTGAATGGGTGACGTAAAAACTTGGACACCAAACGATTGAAGAAAAGAATGTATGCCTTTGAAATGTGGATATGTAGACGAATGGAAAGAGAAAAAAAACAAAGAAGACGGGCTTGGAGATACTTGGGATGCAAAGAGAATTGATTAACAAAATCAGATTTAGATAGTTCAGATATTGTGGTCACATCAAAAGACAAATCAGCTTGCAGAAAACAATACGGGAAGGCAAGTAGAAGATAAATGTACCAGAAGTTAACTTTAAGTGAAAGGTTAACATGAAGAGATGGACGGAGAAAGGATAACAAGAAGAGATGGACAGAGAAAGGATAACAAGAGATGGACAGAGAAAGGATAACAAGAGATGGACAGAGAAAGGATAACAAGAAGAGATGGACAGAGAAAAGATAACAAGAGATGGACAGAGAAAAGATAACAAGAAGAGATGGACAGAGAAAAGATAACAAGAGATGGACAGAGAAAGGATAAAAAGAGATGGACAGAGAAAGGATAACAAGAAGAGATGGACAGAGAAAAGATAACAAGAGATGGACAGAGAAAGGATAACAAGAAGAGATGGACAGAGAAAAGATAACAAGAGATGGACAGAGAAAGGATAACAAGAAGAGATGGACAGAGAAAGGATAACATGAATTGATGGACAGAGAAAGGATAACAAGAGATGGACAGACAAAAGCCTTCGCAAATTGTCCACTCAAGACAAGCGAAGGGGACTTTGAAGATCTACTGGAGCCGACCTTCGATGTGGAGAAGGCAACTGAACTGTGCCGTAGTTCAGCCATTATTCCTACAGTGGTGTGTTGCATTCATACATTTAAACTGAACTTTGCTATGTGTGTTTCACAGACGATTCACATAGAGTTTGCGTAGGGCTAATAAAGCCAAGAATAGCACAACTGCCTGGAGAACCACGCTCCATCTTCATCAGCACGCTTTGGATGTGAGGAAAGCTACAACAACACGCAACTTAACGTGTGTTTCAGGGCACACACAAAAAGTAAACATACGAAAAATAGAAAAGGTCTTCATCACTCGTTGGAAAATTAACAACATATACATATAATTGCAGAATGGTAGAAGTAATAGATTTGTGACATAGAATAATATATAGGAGACGTGCTCAAATGAAACCGGTCCAAACTGCAATAAGTGAACATACGTACGATGCGCATGACAACCTCATGTTTGATGTAAATATCACATACCGACCGTCAAGTTTGCCAGATTTAACTATCCTCCGACTCGCAGTTTCCTTCGCAGAGCGTTGAAAACATGGCCTGTGTGACACATAATCCGACCAGAGTTGATCAGCGAACGGTGATACGGTTTCTAACAGCTGAAGGATGTCGACCAGTTGACATTCATCGCAGAATGCAGGCAGTGTATGGTGACAAAAGTGCTTCGAAGACAAAAAGTGAAGAACTGGACAACGATGTTTAAAGAAGGCCGTGAGTTAACACAACAATATGCGCCTGACCTGGTCTCGTTAACTAGCGTCCGTCTTAGCGAGGTGGTAGTCAGGAACAGAACTGCAACAGCATTCCATTTCGTCCATGTGACCAGGTTTAGAAGACGAGAGAGAGAGAGAGAGTGAGAGTGAGAGAGAGAGAGAGAGAGAGAGGCATATAGTCTATCACATAGAACATGGTTGGGTACAGCGGCGTTGGCACAGAGAACACGATTGGGTACAGCGGCTCTGGCACAGAGAACACGATTGGGTACAGCGGCTCTGGCACAGAGAACACGATTGGGTACAGCTGCTCTGGCACAGAGAACATGATTGGGTACAGCGGCTCTGGCACAGAGAACACGATTGAGTACAGCGGCTCTGGCACAGAGAACACGACTTCTTGCTTGAGACCAGAAGACTACAGTACAGAATACAAGGGGGCGCATGTGACGAAGTCTGATACAATCCCCACGTGCATTAAAATTATCACTTCCCCAAACCTCACCCTTAACTAGTCACCACGTCCACTTGTATCCAAACTACCACCCCTCTCCACGTCCATATACTCCGCCAATCCACATCACTCCTGCTTATATTCAAACGACCACATCTCAAAATGTATTTTCCTTTCGTACCGTCACATGTCATTCTCATTAATATTAAAATCTCTTCTTTTCCATTACTTTTTTCTCTACCTTGTAACAGATCCACTGTTTGCCCTGGCCGTTATTCTAACTCAGAATATTCTCACACTCATCCGCATCATTTATGACCATACTCAGTAAATGACATATCACACAGCAGGTGGCAAATTTATTACATAATACGCATATCATAAAAATGAGTTGTGGAATTACAAACACAATACAATACATATCATCTTAACTAATTATTCCTTTGTTATATATAAGTTAATATAAATATTAAATAAAGCGGGAATTTAAAGCATGAGCTATTGATGGAATTCCCAACTAACTAAACCCCAGTTCTATTGCCTTGCAATTACATCACACACACATCGCCTTAACTGCGTCCTCAACACACCTTATCAAATACTCTTCCTCACTCAAATCCCCTCAGGCGGGCGATCTCGACATACTCGTTCACAATGTCCCCTGCTTACAACACATGTTCAGATTATGTATTAATGCAAAACTCACACACCTATTTGAGCGATCCTGTTCCATCACTAACATTCGTCCAATAGTCTATCAATCGCTCCTCTACCTAAGTCGGTGAGTTAAATATACTATCTACATTCAGTCTCTCTCCCTCTCTCTCTCTCTCTCTCGCTCTCATCTCTCTATCCAGCCTCCCCTCCATTCAACCTCCTGAGCCAAACTTCCTCTCGAGTTATATACACTCAAGCAAAGTCCGAGCTCGACCAATGGATTTCAGGGAATGACTATATTCAGTCTTATTGGAACGAAACACTTTGCACACCTGTCACTCATTCTCTCGCAGCAAGCCCCGCTGCCATTCCTTCAGTCAATCAATCTCCCCCTACCAAAATCGGCAGGTTAGCGGTCAGTTTCCACCTGTCCACATTCTTTACCCCAACTTTGCTCTCCTTTGTTGAGACGGTGAGTGACCTTGACACGCATTCAGGTAGCTTCAAGCTTTAACATGTTCAGGTATCAGATACCACCTCACCCCTGTCATAAACTCCCCTTGCTCCGACGGGAACTGTTACAACCTCATCCCAATCTACATCCAAATGTATGCACGTCTACAGTATTCACCCCGACCATACCGCTCCATGGCTATCAACAGCCATCACTTACTTTGACAAAAAAGTCCACGCATCAGAGGTAAGCGCGAGGAGCTGACAACGAGGAAGTACAATCACTACATCATTCCTCCACTTCCTTCTCTAGGTCCTGCTTCCGTCCCCTCTCCCATCCATCATACTCGCATGACCCATATGACGCGAGCCAGAAAAGGCGAGAATGGTTTCGAACCAACAAAACTAGACTAAAAGTGAGAAAAAGATGAAACGACAATAAATGCAAAACAAGTGTTCGATTTACCATGCATTGATGCATATTAGCAAATCTACAATTTTCTGTATTGTAATTACCTAGGATTGTTCAAGCTAGTCATGGAAATGTAGATCTAGGGCGGTTCGTCGAGTCTTTCTCTGACACCGGAATAATTTTCCCCTTTATGAAATGTTATCGCTCTATCAATCCCTGACTTTTCCTATCGGACACTAAAATCTCATTACTTTTTCTTAAATTTTCAATCGTACATTTCAATCTCTTAACTTTCTGATTGTTTCCTGTCACACATTTCAATCTCTTAACTTTCTGATTGTTTCCTGTCACACATTTCAATTTCTTAACTTTCTGATTGTTTCCTGTCACACATTTCAATCTCTAAACTTTTTGATTGTTTCCTGTCACACATTTCAATCTCTAAACTTTTTGATTGTTTCCTGTCACACATTTCAATCTCTTAACTTTCTTATTAGTTCCATTTGCATATTTCAATCTCTCAACTTTCTGATCGTTTTCTCTCGAAAATTCTCTTCTCTTAACTGTCTCTTAGCATCAGACTTGCGTTGTGAAATGTGTTCTCTTATGCTGTAAAGACCAATCCTGGAACGGCATATCCTGCCACATCCTGGCCACATCTGTGAAGTTGTAGTGCCTCCGCTGGTCCTTCACCATAGCTTTTCCACTCATTGATATCTTTCTTCTCTTGTCGGTATCTTCTTTCTCCCACAGATATCTACAGCAATTCGTTTATATATGTCTTTCCTGATTGATAAAAACTTCAAACGTACTGCCAAGTCTCAGGCCATGGTCTACAATGTATGTGTCGTCAGTGTACTCCTACATACCAGCGAAACGTGGACAACATATGCCAAACAAGAGCATAAACTCAACACCTTTCACCTACGTTGCATGCGTTCCATCCTTGGCATCTGATGGAGAGACAGGAGACAAGTGCGGAGGTGCATTCTCGCACCGCTCTTCCAAGTATGTTCACCCTCCTTCGCCAACGAAGACTGCACTGGCTTGGCCATGTTGGTTGCATGGACAATAGTCGCATCCCAAAATAGATTCTCTATCGGCAGCTGGCGTTTGGTAGAAGAACAGTTGGTTGACCACAGCTGGCGTTTGGTCAAAGAAAAGTTGGTTGACCACAGCTGGCGTTTGGTCAAAGAAAAGTTGGTTGACCACAGCTGGCGTTTGGTCAAAGAAAAGTTGGTTGACCACAGCTGGCGTTTGGTCAAAGAAAAGTTGGTTGACCACAGCTGGCGTTTGGTCAAAGAAAAGTTGGTTGACCACAGCTGGTGTTCAAAGACGCAGGTAAATGGGACATTAAGGCTCTGTGTATGGATCTGGCATTTCGGTATGGCAGCTGCAGATCATTATCTTCAAATGGAGATGCAGCCTGAAGCGCCACCACAGGCTGGGCGATGATAAGCTCATGGACTGAAGAGTAACCTCAGGCTGGGCGATAATAAACTTATGGACTGAAGAGCCACCACAGGCTTGGCGATAATAAACTCATGGACTGAAGAGCCACCACAGGATGGGCGATAATAAACTCATGGACTGAAGAGCCACCACAGGCTGGGCGATAATAAACTCATGGACTGAAGAGCCACCACAGGCTGGGCGATAATAAACTCATGGACTGAAGAGAAACCACAGGCTGGGCGATAATAAACTCATGCAACACAGGGAAGTGAAAAGACAACACAGGGAAGTGAAAAGACAACACAGGGAAGTGAAAAGACAACACAGGGAAGTGAAAAGACAACACAGGGAAGTGAAAAGACAACACAGGGAAGTGAAAAGACAAGACAGGGAAGTGAAAAGACAACACAGGGAAGTGAAAAGACAAGACAGGGAAGTGAAAAGACAACACAGGGAAGTGAAAAGACAACACAGGGAAGTGAAAAGACAAGACAGGGAAGTGAAAAGACAACACATGGAAGTGAAAAGACAAGACAGGGAAGTGAAAAGACAAGACAGGGAAGTGAAAAGACAAGACAGGGAAGTGAAAAGACAAGACAGGGAAGTGAAAAGACAAAACAGGGAAGTGAAAAGACAAAACAGGGAAGTGAAAAGACAACACAGGGAAGTGAAAAGACAGCGCCGCAAGGAAAACCAAAAACTCAGCAGAGAGTTGCTAGTCCAAGGTAGCATCTACCTGTAGTCAGACATCTCAGAAAAATGGCTACTTACTCGCTTACCCATCAGCATGCCCTTTCTCTCATTTATATACTCCTTTTAATTGTATCCTTCTTCCTTCATATATTCCTTGCTTCTTCCATTTGTACAATCTATCTCTCATTTATATTCTCGAGCTTGAAAGTATATCAAATATCTCATATTTCCACAATCCATCTCCAGTTTATATCTTCTCTTCAATATGTTTATAAGAGACACATTGAAAACGTGCAAATAATCACTGAACTTCACTTAACGTCTTTATACTGGTTTAGAAGACCCTGCAGAGTCTGTATACAACCAGTTTCATTTACATCACCTTGCTCTAAAAGCTATGAGCATCCAATTTATTCTTAAATGCATTAATTGTCCCTGCCTCCACTACCTCCCCTGGCAATGCATTCCAAGCATTCACCACTCTCTGACTAAAAAATATATTTCCTAATATCTAATCTGGACCTCTCTTTTGTCAACTTGTAGCTATGCCCTCTTGTTATTGTGGGTGGCTGTATTTTAACAAAACTTGTTAAAGTCTAATTTATTCATTCCTCTGATCATCTTATAAACCTGTATTAAGTCACCATAAACTCTTCTCTCTTCTAGACACTGTAGGCCAGTTTTTCTGAGTCTTTCCTCATAATTGTAATTCTGGAATCCCACTCTCTGCTTTGTCGCTCTTTTTTGTATTTTTTCCAGCATGTTTATATCCCCTCTATGATAAGGACTCCACACCTGTACACAGTACTCCAATCTAGGTCTAACTAAAGCTTTATACAGTTTGACGATCACTTCCTTGCTCCTATGTTTAATATTTCTTTTTATCATACCTAACATTGCATTTGCCTTTTTCACTGCTACCTTAACTTGCTCTCTTACCTTACCTGTATGATCTATTATAACCCCTAGGTCCCTTTCCTTATCTATCTTGCTAATATTGTTTTCTCCCATTCTGTAATTATGTTCCATATTGGATCTACCCATGTGGATGACTGTACATTTATCTACATTAAACTCCATTTGCCAGCTAACAGACCCTTCTAAAATTTTATCTAAATCCGGCCTCAAAATATCCACTTCTGCTTTAGATGAGACACTACTGCATAGTTTTGTGTCATCAGCAAATTTTGCAATCATGGATCCCATATCAATGTCCAAATCATTTATATATATATATCAAGAACAAAATTGGTCCCAAAACCGAGCCTTGTAGGATTCCACTTTTCACTTCACTCCACTCAGAGTACTCCTTATTTATGCCCACCCTCTACCTTCTTCCCGTTAACCAATTTTCAATCCATTTGGCAACTTCCCCACTTATTCCATGTGATTTTAACTTTCGATAAAATCTTTTATGAGGTACTCTATCAAAGAACTGTAAATCTAGATAAATAACGTCCACTGGCTCACCTTTATCTATCATTTTGGTAACCTCCTCCATGAATTCTAATAGATTTGTTAAGCATGATCTCCCTCTGGTAAACCCATGCTGACTATTTCTAATTACATTAAATTTGTCTAAATGCATTACAATGTTTTCTTTGATTATTGACTCTAACAATTTACAGACTATGCTCGTTAAACTCACCGGTCTGTCATTCGCTGGATCTGATTTTTTGCCCTTTTTGAATAAGGGGATCACTCCTGCACTTTCCAATCCCGTGGAACAATCCATTTTGCAAGGGATTGAGAACATAATATAGCCAATGGTTTTGCTAGTTGGTCTCTAATTTCAAACAGCAATTTTAGATGAATACCATCTTGACCTGGACACTTATCCACTTTCAACCTCTCCAATTTAAAAAAAAAAAATTTCCTCTGTAATACAGATTGATTTTAATCCCACTGTATCCATGTCTCTTTGAAAAATATTTATAGGCTCTTAGGTATTGGAGCAGTCCTCTATTTTATAGACTGTGCCAAAGTTCTGATTGAGTAGATTCTCACTTATTATTTTCCCTGTACTGTCTATGAGAGGGCCTACTTTGTCTTTCGTTCTTTGTTTATTTCTAACATAAGAGAAGAAGCTTTTAATATCAGTCTTGATCCTCTGAGCAAGTTTTTATTTCGAACATACCCATATGCATACAACAAGAACACAACAATCATAAAACAAGTATACAACAAGCACACAACAAGTATACAACAAGTATACAACAAGTATACAATAAGTATACAACAAGTATACAACAAGCATACAAGTATACAAGTATACAACAAGTATACAATAAGTATACCAAGTATACAACAAGCATACAAATATACAACACGTATACAACACGTATACAACAAGTATACAAAACTCACTTGAATGATAGCATGATACGATATCCCCATATCAATAGCTGAACGATGCTGATGTGCATGTTTCTATTGCCTCCTGCCGTCTACTAAAAGCTTCTCCTTGACTACCCGACAGACTCTATTCAAGCTAAATGTTACGTCTAACTCCTTCAGCTTTCAAGCAGGGCAGACTTTTCCTATATTTTATTATTGTTATTGATCTTTTTATGTTTACAGTAGCTATTTCATCAAGTTTGCCGTGCCTCAGGCACTATAGTTTATTGAACAAATATCCACATCCATTTCACTCATAAACTTGGGGGTTTGTCTCAGGGGCCTCTAGTCGCTATGCAGTGTATTCACAAGATAAACACACCTATTACCCTCCAAGAAACCTGGCAGATTGGGTCAAGGTTCGGGATCATGCCATTGAGCAGCGCATGAGCTGCAGGGGTCAGCGACCCATAACTGACTGTTAGCGTCAGGGCCATCGATCCATAGCTGATTGCTAGCGTCAGGGCCAGTGAACCAGAGCTGTCTTTTAGCGTCAGGGCCAGTGAACCATAGCTGACTACTAGCGTTAGGGCCAGCGAACCATAGGTGACTGCTAACGTCAGGGCCAGCATATCAGAGCTGTCAAGACATTTCTACACCTCCACGCGATGATCCTGGATAACAGGCTGCAACAGAGCAGACTGGCTAAGGTGAAGGGAGGGTAGAGGGAAAGCAACCCAGTACCCAAAAATACCTGCTGTTCTTTTAGATGTGCAAATATCGCAGTCAAGCTGTAAACTACGACACAATACATTCCGTTCTCAGGACTACATTATGTTACCTGCAAAGTCCATTTTAGGGCTTGGTAGCGGGAGTTTGAGAACGAAGAAGAAGAAGAAGACGATGAAGAAGAAGACGACCATGACGAAGAAGGCTCAAGAGCTTCTTTTCACCATACAGTTTATCCGTTACTTGGACTGAAGTGAATCGTGTTGCACTGCATCACCTCTCGTGGACTCGACAGTCCTACAGATCATTGCCTACTTTGTATCTGCCAACGCTAACATCCTATAGTATAATCCACTTAGAATAGTTCTAATCTCCCTTGTGTGCTAGATTCCTTTATCCAGTGCTTCAAACAGACATTCTGTCCGGCAAACACGAGGACACGCCTGTTGCTGCACTTATGGAGAACTTCGTGTTAACCTTTGCTTGTTTTTCAGTCGCTGAAAGTGGGCTTGTTTTCGCTCATCATTACTTTGATTTCCTTCCATTTGGCAATTTTACAAGACGCACTCTTCGACTAGATTTCCATACAATTTCCGGGTCACAAATTTTTACTTTGGAGACACTTTTTGTGCAAGATAATGTAAGAGAAGATTTATCCACTCTATCGAACCCTAGCACGCGCTTGACTCCAATTTGACTAGCAAGAGGGCACACGCCACTACTGTCTTGTGAATGTGGTTTTCATACAAGATGAGTGAGATCGACATGACGTGGAGGATGACTGGTATATTTGGGTTTATTTTTTAACTTTATAACAATTTTTTGATTTTGGTCTGCCTCCAAGTGGAGATGGTTGCAACCAAGACTGGCGCGTGGTGGGTGGAACTTGTGCACCCATCTGAAGTCCGGGTCAAGATACTGGCAATGGGTTCTGTTACAGCAGCTGCTCCAACAAGATGGTAAGTGACAATTGGATTCCTAAAGTATTGAGCCTACTTCTTCTACTTTTACTTTCGTCCAGAAAACACCTGTTGTAGCTTTCAGCGAGGCTGCGATATACGCTGTTCGGCTTCAGAACGGCATTTGCTTAATTGGGTTTGTCTTCCCTTCGCGATACGTGTGCTCTCAGTCTGCTTATGTGCAGTCTTTTTGCAAAACCGTCATTTGGAGACAGAATATGGTCTTACTATGTATGCCGTAATCAGCCAGCTATGAGTCACTGACCCTGAAGCAAGCAGCCAGCTATGAGTCGCTGACCCTGACGCAAGCCGTCGTAGTAGTGGTGGTAGAAGTAGTAGCAATAGTACTGGTACTAGCAGCACCATCAGGAAGAGAAGAATATTAAGATGAAGAAGAAGAAGATTAGGAAAAAAATAACAGACGAAAAAGAAAAATAATATCTTCTCCCTAACTCAACTATTCATCCGTTGCTCTCCCTAACTCAACTATTCATCCGTTGCTCTCCCTAACTCAACTATTCATCCGTTGCTCTCCCTAACTCAACTATTCATCCGTTGCTCTCCCTAACTCAACTATTCATCCGTTGCTCTCCCTAACTCAACTATTCATCCGTTGCTCTCCCTAACTCAACTATTCATCCGTTGCTCTCCCTAACTCAACTATTCATCCGTTGCTCTCCCTAACTCAACTATTCATCCGTTGCTCTCCCTAACTCAACTATTCATCCGTTGCTCTTCAAATCCTGGAGCCCTTTGACCGTCACACGTAAAACCTACACACGGAACGATTGCAGAATTGAGAACTCACTTTCAGCGAGTTGTCAGAAAATTGGTTGAACATTCTTCCAATTTATTTAGACATTTTGAACTCACTTGTCGATTCTCTGCTCCATACAAGTCGTGTGATTCTATCGAGACCGAGACAGAGTCCAGAGACTGAGTGTCAGAAACATGTCAGAGGGATGTGAAGAATTACAGTTTGAACGACAAAGTGGCTCTCAAACAGAGACAGGACAAAATAAACACAGAGAAAGCGAATACGATAAATCAAGAGATAGACACGGAGAACCCCAGAGCCAGACACGGAGAACGCCAGAGCGAGACGCGGAGATAGTCAAATAGAGATACACAAAAAGGCATAGAGAGAGAGAGACAGAGAGAGAGAGAGAGACAGACAGACAGAGAAAGACAGAAAGATATACATAGAAAGACAGAGTGTCACAGAGAAAGCTAGAAACGACACAGAGAACGTCAGAGAAATACATAGAAAAGACGGAACAGACTTGAAGAAAAAATATAAGAGAGTGACAATGGGAGGCAGAGAAAGACAGAGAGAGAAAGATAAAGAAAGGGACACAGGCCGAGGGAGAGAAAGAGAGAGAGAGAGAGAATGATGCACATACGAGGTCAAGGAAGATAGAGAGGGACTGGTACAAAGAGAAAGACTGACACATGGGGGATATAGCGGTATATAGACTAACTGAGAATGATGCAGAGAGAGGGAGAGAGAAAGAGAGAGAGCGAGAAAGAGAGAAAGTGAGAAAGATAGACATATATGTACATTAATGAAGTTTTCGTCCATTTGGAAAAAAAACAAAAAACTGTGAAAATCCAAGACACATTTGATAAAGTCTTGCGCATTGTTCCTGCCCAGATCTACTACACTCTGACGTACTCAAGGCGTGTCCTTTTGTGCATGCGTGGTGTTCCAACTGTTATCATCATGTGGCAACCCTCGTGGCGTTGTCAAAGAATTCGCTTGAGACCAGTTTGATCCTTGAGTATCTCAAGGCTTGAGATGTTCTTTGGTTCCTGTCACTAACAAATAGTTTTAATTATTCACTATTTGTTTACTGGCAGTCTGGATGGGAGGTTCAAGTGTTGTGTCTGCCGTCTTGTCTATTTCTGAATAAGCGAGAGATGGAATGAGAGTTGGGGAAGAGATAGACAGATGGAACGTACAGGAAAGAAGAGAGAAGAGATCGCTCTGTCACTCTGCGGATCGGACGGTCGCTATTCATGAAAAATGGAGTTGTGATTGTGACAACTACAAGGGCGAACGCCTTGCTCCACTGGCGTCTGAAACTGATAAGTGGCAAAAAACAGGACTGCTGCCTCGTGGCTCTGCTCAGATCAGGCATGGACTGATTATGGAGATGAATGTAAGGCGACACCACGTCCTCCCGATTGATTGAAACAAAACTGAGGAAAAAAATGACAGCAAAGATTGTGATGGTGGTGGGGTGATGGTTTGGTGGGGTGGGTGGGGGTGATGGTGGTGGTGGGATGCGAGTGAGGGTGACAGTGGGGTTAAAGGCGGGGTTGATGGTGGGGGTGATAGTGGGGGTGGGGTGCGGGTGGGGGTGACAGTGGGGTTGAAGGCGGGGTTGATGGTGGGGGTGATGGTGGGGGTGATGGTTGGGTGATGGTTGAGGTTGTAGTGGGGTGATGGTGGGGGTGAGGTTAATGGTGGGGTTGGGGTTGATGGTACGGGTGATATTGGGGGTGATGGTGGGGTGATGGTAGGGGTGATGGTGGGGTGATGGTGGGGGTGGTGTTAAGGATGGGGTTGGAGGTTGATGGTGGGGTGATAGTGGGGGTGATGGTGGGGTGATGGTGGGGGTGATGGTGGATTGATGGTGGGGTGATGGTTGGGTGATGGTGGAGTGATGGTGGGGGTGGGGTTAAGGGTGGGGTTGGGGTTGATGGTGGGGTGATAGTGGGGGTGATGGTGGGGTGATGGTGGGGGTGATGGTGGGGTGATGGTGGGGTGATGGTGGGGTGTTGGTAGGGTAATGGTGGGGTGATGGTGGTGTGATGGTGGGGGTGATGGTGGGGTGATGGTGGGGATGGAGTTGATGGTGGGGATGATGGTGGGGTGATGGTGGGGGTGATGGTAGGGGTGCTGGTGGGGTGATGATGGGGTGTTGGTGGGGTGATGGTGGGGTGATGGTCGGGGTGATGGTGGGGTTATGGTGGGGTGATGATCGTATGATGGTGGTATGATGGTAATGCGATGGTAGGGGTGATGGTCGGGATGATGGTGGGGGTGATGGTAGGGTTACGGTCGGGTGATGGTGGGGTGATGGTGGAGCGATGGTGTGGTAATGGTGGGGGTGATGGTGGGGTGATGGTGGGGTGATGGTGGGGTGATGGTGGGGTGATGGTGGGGTGATGGTGGGGTGATGGTAGGGGTAATGGTGTGGTGATGGTGGGGGTGATGGTGGGGTGATGGTGGGGTGATGGTGGGGTGATAGTGGGGGTTGGTGGGGTGATGGTGGGGGTGGGATTGATGGTAGGGGTGATGGCGGTGGGGTGATGGTGGGGTGATGGTGGGGTTGGGGTTGATGGTGCGGGTGATGGTGGGGTGATGGTGGAGCGATGGTAGGGGTGATGGTGGGGCGATGGTAGAGGTGATGGTAGTGGTGATGGTGAGGGTGATGGTGGGGGTGATGGAGGGGTGATGGTGAGGGTGATGGTGGGGTGATGGTAGGGGTGATGGTGGGGGTGGGGTTGATGGTATGGGTGATGGTGGGGGTGATAGTGGGGGAGAAGGTGGGGTGATGGTGGGGTGGGGTTCATGTTGGGGGTGATGGTGGGGGTGGGGTGATGGTGGGGGTGATGGTGTGGTGATGGTGGGGGTGGGGTTGATGGTAGGGGTGATGGTGGGGGTGATGGTGGGGGTGATAGTGGGGTGATGGTGGGGGTGATAGTCGGGTGATGGTGGGGGTGATAGTGGGGGTGGGGTTCATGTTGTGGGTGATGGTGGGGGTGGGGGTGATGGTGGGAGTGATGGTGGGGGTGGGGTTCATGTTGAGGGTGATGGTGGGGGTGGGGGTGATGGTGGGGGTGATGGTAGGGTGATGGGGAGGTGATAGTGGGGGTGATAGTGGAGGTGGGGTTGATGGTATGGGTCATGGTGGGGGTGGGGTTGATGGTGGAGTGTGGGGTTGATTGTGGGGGTGAAGGTGGGGTGATGGTGAGGGTGATGGTGGAGTGATAGTGGGGTGGGATTGATTGTGGGGGTTAAGGTGGGGTGATTGTGGGGGTGGGGTGAGATAGTAGGGGTGATGGTGGGGGTGATGGCGGGGTGATGGTTGGGTGATGGTAGGGGTCATGGTGGGGTGATGGTGGGGGTGATGGTGGGGTGATGGTGGGGTGAAAGTGGGGGGATGGTGGGGTGATGGTAGGGGTGATGGTGGGGTGATGGTGCGAGTGATGGTGGGATGATGGTAGGGGTGATGGTGGAGTGATGGTGGGGGTGATGGTGGGGTTACGGTGGGGTGATGGTGGGGTTACGGTGGGGTGTTGGTGGGGTGATGGTAGGGGTGATGGTGGGGTTATGGTGGGGGTGGGGTTGATGGTGGGGTGATGGTGGGGGTGATGGTGGGGCTATGGTGGGGGTGATGATGGTGTGATGGTGGGATGATGGTAGGGGTGATGGTGGGGGTGATGGTGGGGTGATAGTGGGGGGGATGGTAGGGTTACGGTGGGGTGATGGTGGGTTAATATTGGGGTGATGGTGGGGCGAAGGTAGGGGTGATGGTGGGGCGATGGTAGGGGTGATGGTGGGGGTGATGGTGGGGTGATGGTGGGGTGGGGTTGATGGTGGGGGTGATGGTGAGGTGATGGTGGGGCGATGGTAGGGGTGATGGTGGGACGATGGTAGAGGTGATGGTGGCGCCATGGTAGGGGTGATAGTGGGGCGATGCTAGGGGTGGTGGTGGGGTGATGGTGGGATGGGGTTGATGGTAGGGGTGATGGTTGGGGGTGATAGTGGGGGTGATGGAGGGGTGATGGTGGGGGTGATGGTGGTTTGATGGTAGGGGTGATGGTGGGCGTGGGGTTTAGGGTAGGGGTGATGGTTGGGTGATGGTGGGGTTATGGTGGGGTTGAAGGTGGGGTGATGGTGGGGGTGATGGTGGGGGAGAAGGTGGGGTGATGGTGGGGGTGGGGTTCATGTTGGGGTGATGGTGGGGGTGGGAGGGATGGTGGGGTTGTTGGTAGGGGTGATGGTGGGGGTGATGGTGGGGTGATGGTGGGGTGATGGTAGGTTGATGGTGGGGTGATGGTAGGGGTGATGGTGTGGTGATGGTGGGGGTGATGGTGGGGTGATGGTGGGGTGATAGATGGGTGATGGTGGGGGTGGGGTTGATGGTGGGGGTGATGGTGTGGTAATGGTGGGGTGATGGTGGGGCGATGGTAGGGGTGATGGTTGGGCGATGGTAGGGGTCATGGTAGCGGTTATGGTGGGGGTGATGGGGGGGGGGTGATGGAGGGGTGATGTTGGGGGTGATGGTGGGGTGATGGTTGGGGTGATGGTGGGGATGGGGTTGATGGTAGGGGTGATGGTGGGGGTGATGGCGGGATGATAGTGGGGGTGATAGTGGGGGAGAAGGTGCGGTGATGGTAGGGGTGAGGTTCATGTTGGGGGTGATGGTAGGGGGTCGGGGTGATGGTGGGGGTGAGGGTGTAGTGATGGTGCGTGTGGGGTTGATGGTAGGGGTGATGGTGGGGGTGATAGTAGGGGTGGGGTTCATGTTGTGGGTGATGGTGTGGGTGGGGGTGATGGTGGGAGTGATGGTGGGGGTGGGGTTCATGTTGGGGGTGATGGTGGGGATGGAGGTGATGGTTAGGGTGATGGTAGGGTGATGGGGAGGTGATAGTGGGGGTGATAGTGGGGTGGGGTTGATGGTAGGGGTCATGGTGGGGGTGGAGTTGATGGTGGGAGTGAAGGTAGGGTGATGGTGGGGGTCATGGTGGGGTGATGGTGGGGTGGGGTTGATGGTATGGATTAAGGTGGGGTGATTGTGGGGGTGGGGTTGATAGTAAGGGTGATGGTAGGGGTGATGGCGGGGTGATGGTGGGGTGATGGTGGGGGTGGGGTTGATGGTAGGGGTGAAGGTGGGGGTGATGGTGGGGATTATGGTGGGGTGATGGTGGGGGTGATGGTGGGGTGATAGTGGGGTGATGGTGGGGTGATGGTAGGGGTGATGGTGGGGTGATGGTGGGGGTGATGATGGGGTGATGGTAGGGGTGATGGTGGGGTGATGGTGGGGGTGATGGTGGGGTTACGGTGGGGTGATGGTGGGGTGATGGTTGGGCGATGGTAGGGGCGAAGGTAGGGGTGATGGTGGGGTGATGGTTGGGGTGATGGTGGGGTGATACTGGGGTGATGGTGGGGTGATAGTGAGGTGATAGTGGGGTGATGGTGGGGTGATGGTAGGGGTGAAGGTGGGGTTATGGTGGGGGTGGGGTTGATGGTGGGGGTTATGGTGTTGTGATGGTGATGGTAGGGGTGAGGTTCATGTTGGGGGTGAGGGTAGGGGGTCAGGGTGATGGTGGGGGTGATGGTGTGGTGATGGTGCGGGTGGGGTTGATGGTAGGGGTGATGGTGGGGGTGATAGTGGGGGTGGGGTTCATGTTGTGGGTGATGGTGTGGGTGGGGGTGATGGTGGGAGTGATGGGTCGGGTGGGGTTCATGTTGGGGGTGATGGTGGGGGTGGAGGTGATGGTTGGGGTTATGGTAGCGTGATGGGGAGGTGATAGTGGGGGTGATAGTGGGGGTGGGGTTGATGGTAGGGGTCATGGTGGGGGTGGAGTTGATGGTGGGAGTGAAGGTGGGGTGATGGTGGGGGTGATGGTTAGGTGATGGTGGGGTGGGGTTGATGGTGGGGATTAAGGTGGGGTGATTGTGGGGGTGGGGTTGATAGTAGGGGTGATGGTAGGGGTGATGGCGGGGTGATGGTGGGGTGATGGTTGGGGTGGGGTTGAGGGTAGGGGTGATGGTGGGGATTATGGTGGGGTGATGGTGGGGGTGATGGTGGGGTGATAGTGGGGTGATGGTGGGGTGATGGTAGGGGTAATGGTGGGGTGATGGTGGGGGTGATGATGGGGTGATGGTAAGGGTGATGGTGGGGTGATGGTGGGGGTGATGGGGGGGGGGGGGGGGGGGTTACGGTGGGGTGATGGTTGGGCGATGGTAGGGGTGAAGGTAGGGGTGATGGTGGGATGATGGTTGGGGTGATGGTGGGGTGATACTGGGGTGATGGTGAGGTGATAGTGGGGTGATGGTGGGGTGATGGTAGGGGTGACGGTGGGGTTATGGTGGGGGTGGGGTTGATGGTGGGGGTTATGGTGTTGTGATGGTGGGGGTGATGGTGGGGGTGATAGTTAGGGGATGGGGGGGGGTGATAGTGGGGTGATGGTGGGGGTGATAGTCGGGTGATGGTGGGGGTGATAGTGGGGGTGGGGTTCATGTTGTGGGTGATGGTGTGGGTGGGGGTGATGGTGGGAGTGATGGTTGGGGTGGGGTTCATGTTGGGGGTGATGGTGGGGGTGGAGGTGATGGTTGGGGTTATGGTAGGGTGATGGGGAGGTGATAGTGGGGGTGATAGTGGGGTGGGGTTGATGGTAGGGGTCATGGTGGGGGTGGAGTTGATGGTGGGAGTGAAGTTGGGGTGATGGTTGGGGTGATGGTGGGGTGATGGTGGGGTGGGGTTGTTGGTGGGGATTAAGGTGGGGTGATTGTGGGGGTGGGGTTGATAGTAGGGGTGATGGTAGGGGTGATGGCGGGGTGATGGCGGGGTGATGGTGGGGTGATGGTAGGGGTGGGGTTGAGGGTAGGGGTGATGGTGGGGGTGATGGTGGGGATTATGGTGGGGTGATGGTGGGGGTGATGGTGGGGTGATAGTGGGGTGATGGTGGGGTGATGGTAGGGGTGATGGTGGAGTGATGGTGGGGGTGATGATGGGGTGATGGTAGGGGTGATGGTGGGGTGATGGTGGGGATGATGGTGGGGTTACGGTGGGGTGATGGTGGGGTGATGGTTGGGCGATGGTAGGGGCGAAGGTAGGGGTGATGGTGGCATGATGGTTGGGGTGATGGTGGGGTGATACTGGGGTGATGGTGAGGTGATAGTGGGGTGATGGTGGGGTGATGGTAGGGGTGATGGTGGGGTTATGGTTGGGGTGGGGTTTATGGTGGGGGTTATGGTGTTGTGATGGTGGGGGTGATGGTGGGGCTATGGTCGGGATGATGATGGTGTGATGGTGGGATGATGGTGGGTCGATGGTAGGGGTGATGGTGGGGTGATGGTGGGGGGATGGTAGGGTTACGGTGGGGTGATGGTGGAGTGATGGTGAGGTGATGGTGGGGCGATGGTAGGGGTGATGGTGGGGCGATGGTAGGGGTGATGGTGGGGGTGATGGTGGGGTGAGGGTGGAGGTGATAGTGGGGTGATGGTGGGGGTGGGGTTAATTGTGGGGTTGATGTTGATGGTACGGGTGATATTGGGGGTGATGGTGGTGTGATGGTGGGGGTGATGGTGGGGTGATGGTGGGGTGAGGTTGGGGTTGATGGTGGGGTGATAGTGGGGGTGATGGTGGGGTGGATGGTGGGGGTGAAGGTGGATTGATGGTGGGGTGATGGTTGGGTGATGGTGGGGTGATGGTGGGGGTGGGGTTAAAGGTGGGATTGGGGTGGATGGTGGGGTGATAGTGGGGGTGATGGTTGGGTGATGGTAGGGTGATGGTGGGGTGATGGTAGGGTAATGGTGGGGTTATGGTGGTGTGATGGTGGGGGTGATGGTGGGGTGATGGTGGGGGTGGAGTTGATTGTGGGGGTGATGGTGGGGTGATGGTGGGGGTGATGGTAGGGGTGCTGGTGGGGTGATGATGAGGTGATGGTGGGGTGATGGTGGGGGTGATGGTGGGGTGATGGTGGGGTGATGATGGTATGATGGTGGGATGATGGTGATGCGATGGTAGGGGTGATGGTCGGGGTGATGGTTGGGCTGATGGTGGGGGTGATGGTGGGGGTGATGGTAGGGTTACGGTCGGGTGATGGGGGGGGGTGATGGTGGAGCGATGGTGTGGTAATGGGGGGGTGATGGTGGGGTGATGGTAGGGTGATGGTAGGGGTAATGGTGTGGTGATGGTGGGGTGATGGTGGGGTGATGGTGGGGTGATAGTGGGGGTTGGTGGGGTGATGGTGGGGGTGGGTTTGATGGTAGGGGTGATGGAGGTGGGGTGATGGTGGGGTGATGGTGTTGTTGGGGTTGATGGTGGGGGTGATTGTGGGGTGATGGTGGGGTGATGGTGGAGCGATGATAGGGGTGATGGTGGGGGTTATGCTGGGGGTGATGGAGGGGTGATGGTAGGGGTGATAGTGGGGGTGGGGTTGATGATTGGGGTGATGGGGGGTGATGGCGGGGTGATAGGGGGGTGATAGTGGGGGAGAAGGTGGGGTGACGGTGGGGGTGGGGTTCATGTTGGGGGTGATGGTGGGGGTGGGGTGATGGTGGGGGTGATGGTGTGGTGATAGTGGGGGTGATAGTTAGGGGATGGTGGGGGTGATAGTGGGGTGATGGTGGGGGTGATAGTCGGGTGATGGTGGTGGTGATAGTGGGGGTGGGGTTCATGTTGTGGGTGATGGTGGGGGTGGGGGTGATGGTGGGAGTTTTGGTGGGGTTGGTGTTCATGCTGGGGGTGATGGTGGGGGTGGTGGTGATGGTGGGGGTGATGGTAGGGTGATAGGGAGGTGATAGTGGGGGTGATAGTGGAGGTGGGGTTGATGGTATGGGTCATGGTGGGGGTGGGGTTGATGGTGGGGTGGGGTTGATTGTGGGGGTGAAGGTGGGGTGATTGTGGGGGTGGGGTTGATAGTAGGGGTGATGCTGGGGGTGATGGCGGGGTGATGGCGGGGTGATGGTTGGGTGATGGGGAGGGGGGGGGGGTTGGGGGTGATGGGGGGGTGATGGTGGGGTGATGATGGGGGTGATGGTTGGGTGATGGTGGGGTGAAAGTGGGGTGATGGTGGGTTGATGGTAGGGGTGATGATCGGGTGATGGTGGGGGTGATGGTGGGGTTATGGTGGGGTGTGGGTGGGGTGATGGTAGGGGTGATGGTGGTGTTATGGTGGGATGATAGTCGGGCGATGGTAGGGGTGATGGTGGGGGTGATGGTGGGGTGATGGTAGGGTTACGGTGGGGTGATGGTGGGTTAATATTGGGGTGATAGTTGGGCGATGGTAGGGGTGATGGTGGGGCGATGGTAGGGGTGATGGTGGGGGGATGGTGGGGTGATGGTGGGGTGGGGTTGATGGTGGGGGTGATAGTGAGGTGATGGTGGGGCGACGGTAGGGGTGATGATGGGACGATGGTAGAGGTGATGGTGGGGCGATGGTAGGGGTGATAGTTGGGCGATGCTAGGGGTGATGGTGGGGTGAAGGTGGGATGGGGTTGATGGTAGGGGTGATGGTTGGGGGTGATAGTGGAAGTGATGGAGGGGTGATGGTGGGGTTATGGTGGGGGTGGGGTTGATGGTGGGGGTTATGGTGTTGTGATGGTGGGGGTGATAGTTAGGGGATGGTGGGGGTGATAGTGGGGTGATGGTGGGGGTGATAGTCGGGTGATGGTGGGGGTGGGGTTCATGTTGTGGGTGATGGTGTGGGTGGGGGTGATGGTGGGAGTGATGGTTGGGGTGGGGTTCATGTTGGGGGTGATGGTGGGGGTGGAGGTGATGGTTGGGGTTATGGTAGGGTGATGGGGAGGTGATAGTGGGGGTGATAGTGGGGTGGGGTTGATGGTAGGGGTCATGGTGGGGGTGGAGTTGATGGTGGGAGTGAAGGTGGGGTGATGGTGGGGGTGATGGTGGGGTGATGGTGGGGTGGGGTTGATGGTGGGGATTAAGGTGGGGTGATTGTGGGGGTGGGGTTGATAGTAGGGGTGATGGTAGGGGTGATGGCGGGGTGATGGCGGGGTGATGGTGGGGTGATGGTGGGGGTGGGGTTGAGGGTAGGGGTGATGGTGGGGGTGATGGTGGGGATTATGGTGGGGTGATGGTGGGGGTGATGGTGGGGTGATAGTGGGGTGATGGTGGGGTGATGGTAGGGGTGATGGTAGGGGTGATGGTGGGGTGATGGTGGGGGTGATGATGGGGTGATGGTAGGGGTGATGGTGGGGTGATGGTGGGGGTGATGGTGGGGTTACGGTGGGGTGATGGTGGGGTGATGGTTGGGCGATGGTAGGGGCGAAGGTAGGGGTGATGGTGGGATGATGGTTGGGGTGATGGTGGGGTGATACTGGGGTGATGGTGAGGTGATAGTGGGGTGATGGTGGGGTGATGGTAGGGGTGATGGTGGGGTTATGGTGGGGGTGGGGTTGATGGTGGGGGTTATGGTGTTGTGATGGTGGGGGTGATGGTGGGGCTATGGTCGGGATGATGATGGTGTGATGGTGGGATGATGGTGGGTCGATGGTAGGGGTGATGGTGGGGGTGATGGTGGGGGGATGGTGGGGGGATGGTAGGGTTACTGTGGGGTGATGGTGGGGTGATGGTGAGGTGATGGTGGGGTGATGGTGGGGTGATGGTAGGGGTGATGGTGGGGGTGATGGTGGGGTGAGGGTGGAGGTGATAGTGGGGTGATTGTGGGGGTGGGGTTAATTGTGGGGTTGATGTTGATGGTACGGGTGATATTGGGGGTGATGGTGGTGTGATGGTGGGGGTGATGGTGGGGTGATGGTGGGGTGAGGTTGGGGTTGATGGTGGGGTGATAGTGGGGGTGATGGTGGGGTGGATGGTGGGGGTGATGGTGGATTGATGGTGGGGTGATGGTTGGGTGATGGTGGGGTGATGGTGGGGTGATGGTGGGGGTGGGGTTAAGGGTGGGATTGGGGTGGATGGTGGGGTGATAGTGGGGGTGATGGTTGGGTGATGGTGGGGTGATGGTGGGGTGATGGTAGGGTAATGGTGGGGTGATGGTGGTGTGATGGTGGGGGTGATGGTGGGGTGATGGTGGGGGTGGAGTTGATGGTGGGGGTGATGGTGGGGTGATGGTGGGGGTGATGGTAGGGGTGCTGGTGGGGTGATGATAAGGTGATGGTGGGGTGATGGTGGGGTGATGGTGGGGGTGATGGTGGGGTGATGGTGGGGTAATGATGGTATGATGGTGGGATGATGGTGATGCGATGGTAGGGGTGATGGTCGGGGTGATGGTTGGGGTGATGGTGGGGGTGATGGTGGGGGTGATGGTAGGGTTACGGTCGGGTGATGGGGGTGGGGGGGGGGTGATGGTGGAGCGATGGTGTGGTAATGGGGGGGTGATGGTGGGGTGATGGTAGGGTGATGGTAGGGGTAATGGTGTGGTGATGGTGGGGTGATGGTGGGGTGATGGTGGGGTGATAGTGGGGGTTGGTGGGGTGATGGTGGGGGTGGGTTTGATGGTGGGGTGATGGTGTTGTTGGGGTTGATGGTGGGGGTGATGGTGGGGTGATGGTGGGGTGATGGTGGAGCGATGATAGGGGTGATGGTGGGGCGATGGTAGAGGTGATGGTAGTGGTGATGGTGGGGGTGATGGTGGGGGTGATGGAGGGGTGATGGTAGGGGTGATAGTGGGGGTGGGGTTGATGTTAGGGGTGATGGGGGGTGATGGCGGGGTGATAGGGGGGGGGGGTGATAGTGGGGGAGAAGGTGGGGTGATGGTGGGGATGGGGTTCATGTTGGGGGTGATGGTGGGGGTGGGGTGATGGTGGGGGTGATGGTGTGGTGATAGTGGGGGTGAGGTTGATGGTAGGGGTGATGGTGGGGGTGATAGTTAGGGGATGGTGGGGGTGATAGTGGGGTGATGGTGGGGGTGATAGTCGGGTGATGGTGGGGGTGATAGTGGGGGTGGGGTTCATGTTGTGGGTGATGGTGGGGGTGGGGGTGATGGTGGGAGTTTTGGTGGGGTTGGTGTTCATGTTGGGGGTGATGGTGGGGGTGGGGGTGATGGTGGGGGTGATGGTAGGGTGATGGGGAGGTGATAGTGGGGGTGATAGTGGAGGTGGGGTTGATGGTATGGGTCATGGTGGGGGTGGGGTTGATGGTGGGGGTGGGGTTGATTGTGGGGGTGAAGGTGGGGTTATTGTGGGGGTGGAGTTGATAGTAGGGGTGATGCTGGGGTGATGATGGGGGTGATGGTTGGGTGATGGTGGGGTGAAAGTGGGGTGATGGTGGGGTGATGGTAGGGGTGATGGTGGGGTGATGGTGGGGTTACGGTGGGGTGATGGTGGGGTGATGGTAGGGGTGATGGTGGTGTTATGGTGGGATGATAGTCGGGCGATGGTAGGGGTGATGGTGGGGTGATGGTGGGGGGGATGGTAGGGTTACGGTGGGGTGATGGTGGGTTAATATTGGGGGGATAGTGGGGCGATGGTAGGGGTGATGGTGGGGCGATGGTAGGGGTTATGGTGGGGGTGATGGTGGGGTGATGGTGGGGTGGGGTTGATGGTGGGGGTGATGGTGAGGTGATGGTGGGGCGATGGTAGGGGTGATGATGGGACAATGGTAGAGGTGATGGTGGGGCGATGGTAGGGGTGATAGTTGGGCGATGCTAGGGGTGATGGTGGGATGAAGGTGGGATGGGGTTGATGGTAGGGGTGATGGTTGGGGGTGATAGTGGGGGTGATGGTGGGGGTGATGGTGGGGTGAGGGTAGGGGTGATGGTGGGGGTGGGGTTTATGGTAGGGGTGATGGTTGGGTGATGGTAGGGTTATGGTGGCGTTGAAGGTGGGGTGATGGTGGGGGTGATGGTGGGGGAGAAGGTGGGGTGAAGGTGGGGGTGGGGTTCATGTTGGGGGTGATGGTGGGGGTGGAAGGGATGGTGGGGTTGTTGGTAGGGGTGATGGTGGGGGTGATGGTGGGGTGATGGTGGGGTGACGGTAGGTTGATGGTGGGGTGATGGTAGGGTGATGGTAGGGGTGATGGTGTGGTGATGGTGGGGGTGATGGTGGGGTGATGGTGGGGTGATAGTGGGGTGATGGTGGGGGTGGGATTGATGGTAGGGGTGAAGGCGGGGGTGATGGTGGGGTGATGGTGGGGTGATGGTGGGGGTGAGGTTGATGGTGGGGGTGATGGTGTGGTAATGGTTGGGTGATGGTGGGGCGATGGTAGGGGTGATGGTGGGGGTGATGGCGGGATGATAGTGGGGGTGATAGTGGGGGAGAAGGTGCGGTGATGGTAGGGGTGAGGTTCATGTTGGGGGTGATGGTAGGGGGTCGGGGTGATGGTGGGGGTGATGGTGTAGTGATGGTGCGGGTGGGGTTGATGGTAGGGGTGGCTGTGGGGGTGATAGTGGGGGTGGGGTTCATGTTGTGGGTGATGGTGGGGGTGGGGGTGATGGTGGGAGTGATGGTGGGGGTGGGGTTCATGTTAGGAGTGATGGTGGGGGTGGAGGTGATGGTTGGGGTGATAGTAGGGTGATGGGGAAGTGATAGTGGGGGTGATAGTGGGGGTGGGGTTGATGGTAGGGGTCATGGTAGGGGTGGAGTTGATGGTGGGAGTGAAGGTGGGGTGATGGTGGGGTGGGGTTGATGATGGGGATTAAGGCGGGGTGATTGTGGGGATGGGGTTGATAGTAGGGGATATGGTGGGGGTGATGGCGGGGTGATGGCGGGGTGATAGTGGGGTGATGGTTGGGGTGGGGTTGATGGTAGGGGTGATGGTGGGGATGATGGTGGCGATGATGGTGGGGTGATGGTGGAGGTGATGGTGGGGTGATAGTGGGGTGATGGTGGGGTGATAGTAGGGGTGATGTGTGGTGATGGTAGGGGTGATGGTGGGGTGATGGTGGGGTTACGGTGGGGTGATGGTGGGGTTACGGTGGGGTGATGGTGGGGTGATGGTTGGGCGATGGTAGGGGCAAAGGTAGGGGTGATGGTGGGGTGATGGTTGGGGTGATGGTGGGGTGATAGTGGGGTGATGGTGAGGTGATAGTGAGGTGATAGTGGGGTGATGGTGGGGTGATGGTAGGGGTGATGGTGGGGTTATGGTGGGGGTGGGGTTGATGGTGGGGGTTATGGTGTTGTGATGGTGGGGCTATGGTTGGGATGATGATGGTGTGATGGTGGGATGATGGTGGGTCGAAGGTAGGGGTGATGGTGGGGGTGATGGTCCGGGGATGGTAGGGTTACGGTGGGGTGATGGTGGGGTGATGGTGGGGTGATGGTGTGGCGATGGTAGGGGTGATGGTGGGGCGATGGTAGGGGTTATGGTGGGGGTGATTGTGGGGTGATTGTGGGGTGGGGTTGATGGTGGGGGTGATGGTGAGGTGATGGTGGGGCGATGGTAGGGGTGATGGTGGGGCGATGGTATAGGTGATGGTGGGGCGATGGTAGGGGTGATAATGGGGCGATGGTAGGGGTGATGGTGGGGTGATGGTGGGATGGGGTTGATGGTAGGAGTGATGGTTGGGGGTGATAGTGGGGGTGATGGAGAGGTGATGGTGGGGTGATGGTGGGGTGATGGTAGGGGTGATGGTGGGGGTGGGGTTGATGGTAGGGGTGATGGTTGGGTGGTGGTGGGGTGATGGTGGGGGTCAAGGTGTGGTAATGGTGGGGGTGATGGTGGGGGAGAAGGTGGGGTGATGGTGGGAATGGGGTTCATGTTGGGGGTGATGGTGGGGATGGGAGGGATGGTGGGGTTGTTGGTATGGGTGATGGTGGGGGTGATGGTGGGGTGATGGTGGGGTGATGGTGGGGTTATGGTGGGGTGATGGTAGGGGTGATGGTGTGGTGATGGTGGGGGTGATGGTGGGGTGATGGTGGGGTGATGGTGGGGTGATAGTGGGGGTTGGTGGGGTGATTGTAGGGTTGGGATTGATGGTAGGGGTGATGGCGGGTATGTTTGTGGGGTGATGGGGGGGGGGGTGATGGTGGGGGTGGGGTTGATGGTGGGGGTGATGGTGGGGTGATGGTGGGGTGATGGTGGGGCGATGGTAGGGGTGATGGTGGGGCGATGGTAGGGGTGATGGTACGGGTGATGGTGGGGGTGATGGTGGGGGTGATGGAGGGGTGATGGTGGGGGTGATGGTGGGTGTGGGGTTGATGGTAGGGGTGATGGTGGGGGTGATGGCGGGGTGATAGTGGGCGTGATAGTGGGGGAGAAGGTGGGGTGATGGTGGGGGGGGGGGGGGGGGGGGTTCATGTTGGGGATGATAGTGGGGGTTGGTGGGGTGATGGTGGGATTTAAATTGGTTGTAGGGGTGATGGCGGGGGTGATGGTGGGGTGATGGTGGGGTGATGGTAGGGTGATGGTGGGGCAATGGTAGGGGTGATGGTGGGGCGATGGTAGGGGTTATGGTAGGGGTGATGGTGGGGGTGATGGTGGGGGTGATGGAGGGGTGATGGTGGGGGTGATGGTAGGGTGATGGTAGGGGTGATGGTGGGGGTGGGGTTAATGGTAGGGGTGACGAGGGGGTGATGGCGGGGTGATAGTGGGGGTGATAGTGGGGGAGAAGGTGGGGTGGTGGTGGGGGTGAGGTTCATGTTGGGGGTGATGGTAGGGGGTCGGGGTGATGGTGGGGTTGATGGTGTGGTGATGGTGCGGGTGGGGTTGATGGTAGGGGTAATGGTGGGGGTGATAGTGGGGGTGGGGTTCATGTTGTGGGTGATGGTGGGGGTGGGAGTGATGGTGGGGGTGGGGTTCATGTTAGGGGTGATGGTGGGGGTGGAGGTGATGGTTGGGGTGATGGTAGGGTGATGGGGAGGTGATAGTGGGGGTGATAGTGGGGGTGGGGTTGATGGTAGGGGTCATGGTGGGGGTGGGGTTGATGGTGGGAGTGAAGGTGGGGTGATGGTTGGGGTGATGGTGGGGTGATGGTGGGGTGGGGTTGATGGTGGGGATTAAGGTGGGGTGATTGTGGGGGTGGGGTTGATTGTAGGGGTGATGGTGGGGGTGATGGCGGGGTGATGGTGGGGTGATGGTGTGGGTGGGGTTGATGGCAGGGGTGATGGTGGGGGTGATGGTGGGGATTATGGTGGGGTGATGGTGGGGGTGATGGTGGGGTGATAGTGGGGTGATGGTGGGGTGATGGTAGGGGTGATGGTGAGGTGATGGTGGGGTGATGATGGGGTGATGGTAGGGGTGATGGTGGGGTGATGGTGGGGGTAATCGTGGGGTTACGGTGGGGTGATGGTGGGGTGATGGTTGGGCGATGGTAGGGGCGAAGGTAGGGGTGATGGTGGGGTGATGGTTGGGGTGATGGTGGGGTGATAGTGGGGTGATGGTGGGGTGATGGTGAGGTGATAGTGGGGTGATGGTGGGGTGATGGTAGGGGTGATGGTGGGGGTGATGGTGGGGGTTATGGAGGGGTGATGGTGGGGGTGATGGTAGGGTGATGGTAGGGGTGATGGTGGGGGTGGGGTTAATGGTAGGGGTGATGAGGGGGTGATGGCGGGGTGATAGTGGGGGTGATAGTGGGGGAGAAGGTGGGGTGGTGGTGGGGGTGAAGTTCATGTTGGGGGTGATGGTAGGGGGTCGGGGTGATGGTGGGGGTGATGGTGTGGTGATGGTGCGGGTGGGGTTGATGGTAGGGGTAATGGTGGGGGTGATAGTGGGGGTGGGGTTCATGTTGTGGGTGATGGTGGGGGTGGGAGTGATGGTGGGGGTGGGGTTCATGTTGTGGGTGATGGTGGGGGTGGAGGTGATGGTTGGGGTGATGGGGAGGTGATAGTGGGGGTGATAGTGGGGGTGGGGTTGATGGTAGGAGTGATGGTTGGGGGTGATAGTGGGGGTGATGGAGAGGTGATGGTGGGGTGATGGTGGGGTGATGGTAGGGGTGATAATGGGGCGATGGTAGGGGTGATGGTGGGGTGATGGTGGGATGGGGTTGATGGTAGGAGTGATGGTTGGGGGTGATAGTGGGGGTGATGGAGAGGTGATGGTGGGGTGATGGTGGGGTGATGGTAGGGGTGATGGTGGGGGTGGGGTTGATGGTAGGGGTGATGGTTGGGTGGTGGTGGGGTGATGGTGGGGGTCAAGGTGTGGTAATGGTGGGGGTGATGGTGGGGGAGAAGGTGGGGTGATGGTGGGAATGGGGTTCATGTTGGGGGTGATGGTGGGGATGGGAGGGATGGTGGGGTTGTTGGTATGGGTGATGGTGGGGGTGATGGTGGGGTGATGGTGGGGTGATGGTGGGGTTATGGTGGGGTGATGGTAGGGGTGATGGTGTGGTGATGGTGGGGGTGATGGTGGGGTGATGGTGGGGTGATGGTGGGGTGATAGTGGGGGTTGGTGGGGTGATTGTAGGGTTGGGATTGATGGTAGGGGTGATGGCGGGTATGTTTGTGGGGTGATGGGGGGGGGGGTGATGGTGGGGGTGGGGTTGATGGTGGGGGTGATGGTGGGGTGATGGTGGGGTGATGGTGGGGCGATGGTAGGGGTGATGGTGGGGCGATGGTAGGGGTGATGGTACGGGTGATGGTGGGGGTGATGGTGGGGGTGATGGAGGGGTGATGGTGGGGGTGATGGTGGGTGTGGGGTTGATGGTAGGGGTGATGGTGGGGGTGATGGCGGGGTGATAGTGGGCGTGATAGTGGGGGAGAAGGTGGGGTGATGGTGGGGGGGGGGGGGGGGGGGGTTCATGTTGGGGATGATAGTGGGGGTTGGTGGGGTGATGGTGGGATTTAAATTGGTTGTAGGGGTGATGGCGGGGGTGATGGTGGGGTGATGGTGGGGTGATGGTAGGGTGATGGTGGGGCAATGGTAGGGGTGATGGTGGGGCGATGGTAGGGGTTATGGTAGGGGTGATGGTGGGGGTGATGGTGGGGGTGATGGAGGGGTGATGGTGGGGGTGATGGTAGGGTGATGGTAGGGGTGATGGTGGGGGTGGGGTTAATGGTAGGGGTGACGAGGGGGTGATGGCGGGGTGATAGTGGGGGTGATAGTGGGGGAGAAGGTGGGGTGGTGGTGGGGGTGAGGTTCATGTTGGGGGTGATGGTAGGGGGTCGGGGTGATGGTGGGGTTGATGGTGTGGTGATGGTGCGGGTGGGGTTGATGGTAGGGGTAATGGTGGGGGTGATAGTGGGGGTGGGGTTCATGTTGTGGGTGATGGTGGGGGTGGGAGTGATGGTGGGGGTGGGGTTCATGTTAGGGGTGATGGTGGGGGTGGAGGTGATGGTTGGGGTGATGGTAGGGTGATGGGGAGGTGATAGTGGGGGTGATAGTGGGGGTGGGGTTGATGGTAGGGGTCATGGTGGGGGTGGGGTTGATGGTGGGAGTGAAGGTGGGGTGATGGTTGGGGTGATGGTGGGGTGATGGTGGGGTGGGGTTGATGGTGGGGATTAAGGTGGGGTGATTGTGGGGGTGGGGTTGATTGTAGGGGTGATGGTGGGGGTGATGGCGGGGTGATGGTGGGGTGATGGTGTGGGTGGGGTTGATGGCAGGGGTGATGGTGGGGGTGATGGTGGGGATTATGGTGGGGTGATGGTGGGGGTGATGGTGGGGTGATAGTGGGGTGATGGTGGGGTGATGGTAGGGGTGATGGTGAGGTGATGGTGGGGTGATGATGGGGTGATGGTAGGGGTGATGGTGGGGTGATGGTGGGGGTAATCGTGGGGTTACGGTGGGGTGATGGTGGGGTGATGGTTGGGCGATGGTAGGGGCGAAGGTAGGGGTGATGGTGGGGTGATGGTTGGGGTGATGGTGGGGTGATAGTGGGGTGATGGTGGGGTGATGGTGAGGTGATAGTGGGGTGATGGTGGGGTGATGGTAGGGGTGATGGTGGGGGTGATGGTGGGGGTTATGGAGGGGTGATGGTGGGGGTGATGGTAGGGTGATGGTAGGGGTGATGGTGGGGGTGGGGTTAATGGTAGGGGTGATGAGGGGGTGATGGCGGGGTGATAGTGGGGGTGATAGTGGGGGAGAAGGTGGGGTGGTGGTGGGGGTGAAGTTCATGTTGGGGGTGATGGTAGGGGGTCGGGGTGATGGTGGGGGTGATGGTGTGGTGATGGTGCGGGTGGGGTTGATGGTAGGGGTAATGGTGGGGGTGATAGTGGGGGTGGGGTTCATGTTGTGGGTGATGGTGGGGGTGGGAGTGATGGTGGGGGTGGGGTTCATGTTGTGGGTGATGGTGGGGGTGGAGGTGATGGTTGGGGTGATGGGGAGGTGATAGTGGGGGTGATAGTGGGGGTGGGGTTGATGGTAGGGGTCATGGTGGGGGTGGGGTTTATGGTGGGAGTGAAGGTGGGGTGATGGTTGGGGTGATGGTGGGGTGATGGTGGGGTGGGGTTGATGGTGGGGATTAAGGTGGGGTGATTGTGGGGGTGGGGTTGATAGTAGGGGTGATGGTGGGGGTGATGGCGGGGTGATGGTGGGGTGATGGTGTGGGTGGGGTTGATGGCAGGGGTGATGGTGGGGGTGATGGTGGGGATTATTGTGGGGTGATGGTGGGGGTGATGGTGGGGTGATAGTGGGGTGATGGTGGGGTGATGGTAGGGGTGATGGTGAGGTGATGGTGGGGTGATGATGGGGTGATGGTAGGGGTGATGGTGAGGTGATGGTGGGGGTGATCGTGGGGTTACGGTGGGGTGATGGTGGGGTGATGGTTGGGCGATGGTAGGGGCGAAGGTAGGGGTGATGGTGGGGTGATGGTTGGGGTGATGGTGGGGTGATAGTGGGGTGATTGTGGGGTGATGGTGAGGTGATAGTGGGGTGATGGTGGGGTGATGGTAGGGGTGATGGTGGGGTTATGGTGGGGGTGGGGTTGATGGTGGGGGTTATGGTGTTGTGATGGTGGGGGTTATGGTGTTGTGATGGTGGGGGTGATTGTGGGGCTATGGTCGGGATGATGATGGTGTGATGGTGGGATGATGGTGGGTCGATGGTAGGGGTGATGGTGGGGGTGATGGTGGGGTGATTGTGGGGGGATGGTAGGGGTTTATGGTGGGGGTGATGGTGGGGTTTATGGTGGGGGTGATAGTGGTGGTGATGTGGGGGTGATGGTGGGGTTGATGGTGGGGGTGATGGTGGGGTTTATGGTGGGGGTGATAGTGGTGGTGATGTGGGGGTGATTGTGGGGGTAATGATGAGGGTGATAGTGGGGTTTACGGAGGGGGTGATGGTGGGGGGGTGATGTTGGGGGTGATGTTGGGGGTAATGGTGGGGGTTATGGTGGGGGTGACAGTGGGGGTGATAGTAAACTTAATGGTAGGGGTGATGGTGGTGGTGATGTTGGGGGTGATGGTGGTGGTGATGCGGTAGGGGATGTTGGGGGTGATTGTAGGGGTGATGGTGGGGGTGATGTTGGGGGTGGTGTTGAGAGTGATGGTGAGGGTGATACTGGGGTTTATGGTGGGGGTGATTGTGGAGTTGATAGTAGGGGTGATGGTGGGGGTGATGGTGGGGGCTTATGGGGGGTGATGTTGGGGGTGATGGTGGAGATGATGGTCGGGGTGATGTTGGGGGTGATGGTGGGGGTGATGGTGAGGGTGATGTTGGGGGGGGGGGGATAGTGGGGTTTATGGTGGGGGTGATTGTGTTAGTGATGTTTGGGGTGATTGTGGGGTTGATACGTGTGGTGATGTTGGGGGTTGTGTTGGGGGTGTTAGTGGGGGTGATAGTAAACTTTATGGTAGGGGTGATGGTGGTGGTGATGTTTTGGTGATGGTGGGATGATGATGGTGGTGATCGTGGGATGCTGATGTTGTTCATTGTTGGGGTAATGGTCTGGGTTATGGTGGGGGTGATGGTGTTGGTGGTGGGGTTGATGGTGAAGGTGATAGTGGTGGTGATGGTGGGGGCGATGGTGGGGGCGATGGTGGTGGCAATCGGTGTGGTGATGGCAGTAATGGTGGGGTCATGGTGGTGGTGGTGGTTGTGGTAGTGAGGGTGATGATGGTGCTTGTTATTATGATGAGGTTGGTTATGGTTGTGAGGGTGAATATGGTGGTAAAGGTGATTGTGATAATGGTGGTCGTTAAGTTGGTGATGTTGATGATAATGTTCAAGATGGCCAAGCTGATGATGATGATAACGATGATGATGATATTGCAAATAATGATCTACTGTATGAAAGTTAAGATAAAGATGTCGATAATAGAGAAAATCTTCTTCTTCTTCTGCATTCGTTCTCAATATCCCACTACCAAGCTCTGAACGTTCTCAATCTCTCACTACCAAGCCCTAAACGTTCTCAATCTCCCACTACCAAGCCCTAAACGTTCTCAATCTCCCACAACCAAGCTCTGAACGTTCTCAATCTCCCACTACCAAGCCCTGAACGTTCTCAATCTCCCACTACCAAGCCCTGAACGTTCTCAATCTCCCACTACCAAGCCCTGAACATGGCTTTGCAAGTAGCCGGATGTAGTCAGGGGAATGTAATGATGATGGCGACGACGCTGCCGGTTTAAAACCCTATTTTTCACACAACCAGACCGTTATTAAGAAACTCATCCAAATGGCTTGAGCCCATTCTAAAATTCTGCTTTCAAATACCTTTGCATGGCTGTATTAGTACCACATTACGGCCATGAATATTTATGACCTTTATGAGGTGCTTGATTGCCAAGAAAATGAACGCAATTATAAAGAAAAATCAAAATGGCTTTACATTTGGCTTTTGGCCTGGCTTTGGTCCCAAGAGGTTAAAACTGTCTATCATTTATAAAACATAATTTTATAGCGATTATAACTAGCTTGGAATGTGCGTCTGTCCTGCAACACTCCCTGGCCAAAACAACACTAATTATTTAGAGCAAGAGAAGTAGAAGTAGACCTTATGGAGAATGAATTTATTCTGTTCTGTTAAGAATCCACGTCACTGCAATCTAGGCAGACCCATAGGTGCCCATTCTATTTTGCAAAGTCCGAATAATGTAAACACCTATAGTGTCATAGATCGCTAGCTGTACACAGTTCTGCTCCGTCCTCTCAGCCGCTCATCCCTGTAACAGACTCCCCTATCCCTCTGATTTCAAAATTCGTTAACATATGGATTGCTTGTTCAGCCACTCAAAACTCATACTCTAAAATGTGGTCATTGGTCGACATCTTCATTTTCAGATTGGGATGTCCTTGAGATCAGGGCGCCAGCTTTTATGTTTCCGTAATGGGAAGAAGACTATCGTCTGGTCAATCAAAATATACTGTTCAGTCATGTTAGTGTCAGGCAAAATATACAGTTCAGTCATGTTAGGATCAGGCAAAATATACAGTTCAGTCATGTTAGGGTCAGGCAAAATATACAGTTCAGTCATGTTAGTCAGGATCAGGCAAAATGTGCTGTTCAGACATGTTAGGGTCAGGCAAAATATACAGTTCAGTCATGTTAGGGTCAGGCAAAATATACAGTTCAGTCATGTTAGTCAGGATCAGGCAAAATGTGCTGTTCAGACATGTTAGGGTCAGGCAAAATATACAGTTCAGTCATGTTAGTCAGGATCAGGCAAAATGTGCTGTTCAGACATGTTAGGGTCAGGCAAAATATACAGTTCAGACATGTAAGTCAGGATCAGGCAAAATATACTGTTCAGTCATGTTAGTCAGGATCAGGCAAAATATACTGTTCAGTCATGTTAGTCAGGATCAGGCAAAATGTGCTGTTCAGTCATGTTAGTCAGGATCAGGCAAAATGTACTGTTCAGTCATGTTAGTCAGGATCAGGCAAAATGTGCTGTTCAGTCATGTTAGTCAGGATCAGGCAAAATGTGCTGTTCAGACATGTTAGGTCAGGCAAAATATACAGTTCAGACATGTTAGTCAGGATCAGGCAAAATATACTGTTCAGTAATGTTAGTCAGGATCAGGCAAAATATACTGTTCAGTCATGTTAGTCAGGATCAGGCAAAATGTGCTGTTCAGTCATGTTAGTCAGGATCAGGCAAAATATACTGTTCAGTCATGTTAGTCAGGATCAGGCAAAATGTGCTGTTCAGACATGTTAGGTCAGGCAAAATATACAGTTCAGACATGTTAGTCAGGATCAGGCAAAATATACTGTTCAGTCATGTTAGTCAGGATCAGGCAAAATATACTGTTCAGTCATGTTAGTTAGGATCAGGCAAAATGTGCTGTTCAGTCATGTTAGTCAGGATCAGGATAAATATACTGTTCAGTCATGTTAGTCAGGATCAGGCAAAATGTGCTGTTTAGACATGTTAGGTCAGGCAAAATATACAGTTCAGACATGTTAGTCAGGATCAGGCAAAATGTAGTGTTCAGACATGTTCGTCAGGGTCTGGCAAAATATATTGGCCAAGACCCTCACCTCGGCTTCCTAGTAGCCCTCCCTGGAAACGGGCTATTTTATTGTGCCACCTGGTTAACGAGGTGAGGGATCGACGTAATCCATCTAGTAGTGAGTGATAGACAGATGAAGTCAAATATACCCCAACCTCCGTCCACCTTCATTAGCACCCTTGGTATGTGAAGAAAACCACTGCAACCCGCCACTTAATGTAAATGAAACTGGTTGTATACAGACTCTGTAGTCTTCTAAACCAGTATAATGACGTTAAGTTAAGTTAGAATGATATGTCAAACGTCCCCAAGGTAGAAAGATCTGTTAAACGTCGAAAATGTAGAAGGATCTGTCAAATGTCTCCAAGGTAGAAGGATCTGTCAAACACTCGCCAAGGTAGAAGGATCTGTCAAACGTCCACAAAGTAGAATGATATGTCAAACGTCCACAAGGTAGAACTTCTTCTTCTTCTTCTTCTTCATCGTACGCAGTCAGACAGCAACCATTATTTTTTTCGAAAAAAGCAGCCGTCATCCTGAGGCTGATGTACAAGGACAATTCGTTCGTACAAAAATATACACTGACAATTCGTTCGTACAAAATATACACTGACAATTCGTTCGTACAAAATATACAAGGACAATTTGTTCGTACAAAATATCCTTCTTCTTCTTCTTTATCTTCTTACGCTGTCAGACATCAACCTTTATTTTTTCGAAAAAAACGGCTGTCATCCTGAGGCTATCGACACTGCCATAGAGCTTGTCTAGTGTTGCCACTGGTGATGGCCACATCTGCTCTCTCTGATCCTCGTATGTCGGGCAGTTTTGCAGCAAATGTTCAGCGGTCATTTTCCCAGTGCCACACGGGCATTCGTCAGTGCCACCTATCTTCAATTTGTTGAAAAGGTGGTACCTCAGTCTATTTTGGCCAGTGCGAAGTCTGAAGACAACGACCTGCTCTCTTCTGTTCAACTGGTAATAGGCATCGTTTTTGGTGTAGCCAGTATGTTCAGTTTCCCATTTGGTCATGTATCTAACTCTAATAAGCCGTTTTGACTCTTCGTATGTCATACTTGTTTCTGGTTGTGGTAGTCTTGCACCTCCTTTTGCCAGTCTGTCTGCCTCCTCGTTGCCTTGGATGTTGCAGTGGGATGCAACCCACTGTACCACTACCCTTTTTGGTGCGGACTGCTGGCATAGTTGACAGAGTACTGCTCTTAAATCATTAAGTTCGGTATTTTTCTGGCTTTTTAGTGCTGTGACTACGGCCAGGGCATCAGTAAGCAGGACTATATGGCTCTCATTTTCACTGTATGTCACCATTTCTTCCACTGCCGCCCTCAGTGCCTCTGCCTCCGCTCTGAAATTGCTTGTCTATTTTCCAGTAGCGAATGACAGTGTTATTTTTCTGCCATTTTGTAGGTTCAGAAATGCTCCTGCCCCTCCGTTCTGTGTTGTGTTTGTTACAGAACCGTCGGTGTATGCATGGGTCCAGTCCATGCTTGGATAGTTTTCCGTTATGTAGCTCAGGGTAGTATCTCTTCTTTCTTTTTTAGTCTGGCGGTTTATGTTTCTAATACCTGGTATATTTTCTACCACCTCTGCAAATATATGCTGCCTCCAGGTAGGTTTTCGTACAGTAGGGATGGGCTTTGGTGTTGTTAATGCGTTTATGGGGTCTTCGTGCATCTTTGCTTTGGCTATTTCTGCAAAGTTTCGCCGCTTTAGTTTCCCATTTCCGAAATTGTTTAGTCTCTGGTGCATTGGAGGGTCAGTCAGTCTTCTTCTTCTTCTTCTTCTTCTTCTTCTTCTTCTTCTTCTTCTTCTTCTTCTTCTGCGTACACAGTCAGACAGTAACCATTATTTTTTCGAAAAAAGCGGCGGTCATCCTGAGGCTCTCGCCACTGCCATAGAGCTTGTCTTGCAGTTCCACTGGTAATGGCCACATCTGCTCTCTCTGATCCTCGTATGTCGGGCAGTTCTGCAGCAGATGTTCAGTGGTCATTTTACCAGTACCGCACGGGCATTCGTCGGTACACCCTATCTTCAATTTGTTGAATAGGTGGTACCTCAAGTCTGTTGTGGCCAGTGCGAAGTCTGAAGACAACGACCTGCTCTCTTCGGTTCAACTGGTAATAGGCATCGTTTTTGGTGTAACCAGTATGTTCGGTTTCCCATTTGGTCATGTATCTGGCTTTGATAAGCCGTGTTGACTCTTCGTACGTCATACTGGTATCTGTTTGTGGTAGTCTTGCACCTTCTTTTGCCAGTCTGTCTGCCTCCTCGTTGCCTTGGATGTTGCAGTGTGACGGAACCCACTGTACCACTACCCTTTTTGGTGCGGACTGCTGGCACAGTTTGCAGAGTGCTGCTCTTAAGTCATTAAGCTCAGTGTTTTTCTGGCTTTTTAGCGCTGTGACTACGGCGAGAGCATCTGTCAGCAGGACTATATGGCTCTCATTTTCACTGTGTGTCACCATTTCTTCCACTGCCGCCCTCAGTGCTTCTGCCTCCGCTCTGAAATTGCTTGTGTACTTACCAGTAGCGAATGACAGTGTTATTTTTCTGCCATTTGGTAGGTTCAGGAATGCTCCTGCCCCTCCGTTCTGTGTAGTGTTTGTTACAGAACCGTCGGTGTATGCATGGGAGTCAGTCTTCTGAGTTTCTCTGACTGCAGCTGGGCTCTGCAGTCTCTTTTGTCTGTCATGGGTTGAAGTCTCGTAATCTTTTCAAGTTCTACAATGGGCGTTGTTTTCATGCCTTCTGTTATAACTCTCATGGCTTGGTTTTTGAGTTTGCTAATTTTATCGAAGTTCGCCTTTGCTGCTGTTGTCCATGCCGCAATGCCATACTCGAGAACTGGTCTCACTCTTCCAGTGTACAGTTTCTTTAGTATGCTTTCGTCTGCTCTCCAGCTTGTGCCAGCAAGTTTCCTCATGATTGCAATTCTTTCTCTGGCTCTCATTCGGTTTCTCTCGATCTGACTTTTCCATGTCATGCGCTGATCAAATGTGACTCCCAGGTAGTTTGGGTTGTCGTTTGGCTGCAGGTATTTGCCGTTCAGACTTAATTTGGTGTTTTGGGGTTTGTTTGATTGCGAGAATATTGTACATGTCGTTTTTTTTCTCGTTTATTTTTACCAGCCATGAGTTCGCCCACTCTTCCAGCGATGTTAGGGCCTGCTGCATCCGATTTCTTGCTATGGTGAGATTCTTTTCAGAGTTCCACATAGCCAGATCGTCTGCAAACATTGAGCTATGGGCTCTTCTTGGTATATTCTCTGTTATGTCATTTAAATACACCAGGAAGAGTGTGGGTGACAGTACTTCCCCTTGTGGTACTCTCTGCTCAAGTGTCATGTTTTTGCTCATCTGCCCTTGTACTTGAACTCTGGCCGTTCTGTTTTTGAGGTAGTGGTTGATCCACTTGTACATTTTCCCACAAACTTCACTTCTTCTTAGCTTGACTCTAAGTCCCTCTTTCCAGACTTTGTCAAATGCCTTTTCCAGGTACAACCAAACCGCTACTGTGTGTTTTTTCTCCTGGTAGGAATCTTCTATTTTCTCAAGGTAGAACGATCCTTATGTGTGACGAGTAAAACACCTCAACGCTGAAGGCATATCTCAAGAAGCTACTAATAGTACGGTCTATCCCCTCTGTGGCAGAAACGACAGCAACACACAGATGAGACGTCTGCAGAAAGTGGAGAAGACATCTTGGTTGGAAAATAGGCTCTAGACGCAAATAATGGATGAGGTCAAGATCTTCTTCTATGTTGGAAAATAAGCTCTAGAAGCAAATAATGGATGTCAAGATCTTCTATGTTGGAAAATAAGCTCTAGAAGCAAATAATGGATGTCAAGATCTTCGTCCATGTTGGAAAATAAGCTCTAGAAGCAAATAATGGATGACGTCAAGATCTTCGTCCATGTTGGAAAATAAGCTCTAGAAGCAAATAATGGATGTCAAGATCTTCGTCCATGTTGGAAAATAAGCTCTAGAAGCAAATAATGGAGGAGGTCAAGATCTTCGTCCATGTTGGAAAATAAGCTCTAGAAGCAAATAATGGATGAGGTCAAGATCTTCGTCCATGTTGGAAATATAATAACGAAGGGAGGAGATGGGCACGAGATAGAAAGTAAGAAGATAATAGGATTGTCAAAACTGCTTTCGTCAATACGTAACATGGAGATAAAAAGAGATCAGTATCACGAAAATTGTTTTCATTAACACGAGACACATAGAAATCAAGAATAGACGAAGGATGGCCAAATATGTTATGATCAACATGAAACAAGTATTTGGACTTTGGGGTGGTGATGGGGAGTGGGGTTATGTTAACTGGTAACCTCAATTTTTGTTATGTACAGATTATGTAATACTGGATTATCCATCAACTTCAGTGGGCAGGGAACTCACAGATACAACACCAGAGTGATCAGACGGTATGTATACTAGTCCTGACTATATTATGTAAAAACATAGACAATGAACAAGCAGCTTTAGAAGAGAATTGATGCCTTTTGGCATGTAGATATAAAGAAGAATGTAGTGACTTGGGGAAAGAAAGAAAACAGATTAAACGAAGTATGGGATACATTAGGAGTAAGAAGATAATTCATGGACGCAGTCCGATTCGGACAGTTCAGATGTCTTGAATGTGCTAAAGGTACGCGTGGAAGTTAGTTTAGTTTAGTCAAAAAATCAACATCATTGCACAGGGTTTAACCAATAAGTTCTCTGTTCCTCTCCATATTTTTGTTGAATCTCAGCACGATGCAGGAATTCCGTAGCACCGGCGAGGATCCCGTAATAGTGTAGCAGGTCCCACTGTTTGTTCTAGGGTTATTCTAACTTAAACATTATCACACTCATCCACATCAATCATGACCACACACTGCAAATGACATAGCACACAGCAGGTGGAATATTTATTATATAATACTCATACCAGAAAAATGTGTAGTGAAATTACAAACACAATACAATACATATCATCTTAACTAAATATTCCTATATTATATATATGTTAATATAAATATTAACTAAAACGGAAATTGTAAGCATTAGCTATTGATGGAATTCCCAACTATCAAAAATCCAGTTTTATTGCCGTACTCACATCACACACTCATCTAGATCTCACCTACTCGATCTCCACACTCGCTTAACTCGTCGGGACATGTCTCGTTCACAATGTCCCCTGCTTACAACACACGTTCAGATTATCTATTAATACAAAACTCACACACCTATTTAGGTGATCCTGTTCTATCACTAACATTCGCACAACAGTCTATCAATCGCTCCTCTATCTAAGTCGGTGAGCTAAACAGACTTCTATCTACATTCACTTATTCTCTCTCCATACCAGCCTCATGAGCTAAACTTTGTCTCTCGTTATATACACTCAAGCAGTATAAGAGCTGAATAATGGATCTCAGGGGGATGGCTCTATTCAGTCGTTATTGGAACGGAATACTTTGCACACCTGTCACTCATCTATCGCAGCAAGCTCCGCTGCCGTCCCGTCTGTCCCTCACCCCTCCCCCCCCCCACTGTTCAAATGGGAACGCCAGTGGTCAGTTCCTACCTGTACATTCTTTCCCCAACTCCGATTCCCTTTGTTGAGACGGTTAGTGAGCAGACAGAGAGTGACCTTGGCACTTTGTTATCAGCTTCGTCAACCACATCACCCCTGCCCTAAACTCTCTTGCTCTGGCTGGAACTGTTACAATAGAATGGCTAGATTTTTAACATAATGTTGAATTGTTACCCGGTCAGCGGCCGTTAAGCCTACTCTTTTATATTTCCAACTGTCGAGGGATTTTTAACTTGCACAACACTGCACACGGCCGTCTGATCCCTACTACCCAGAAATCTGGGGAAATACCAGACAGTCGATGTGAAAAAATCCCTGTCTCCACCGTGATTTGAACCCACGGCCTCCTGCACCCGAGGCCGACATCTTACCTCGAGACGACTCAGTCCCCAGGTGGAAGTATAACTTACGATTGACCAAAAAAAAACCTACGTTGTAGTGAGAAGTTCACATCAAGAAATTGACAGAAAAAGGACAGCCATATTGTATAATTAAGGTAAGAGACAACAGAGGACTTTGTAGGACACGGAAAGTGCAGCCAGATTGTATAATTAAAGGTACGAGACGATAAAGGACTTTGTAGGACAATGAAAGTGCAGCCAGATTGTATAATTAAGGTACGAGACGATAAAGGACTTTGTAGGACAGAGAAATTACCGCCAGATTGAATAATTAAGGTAAGAGACAATAGAGGACTTTGTAGGATAGAGAAATTACCGCCAGATTGAATAGTTAAGGTAAGAGACGATAAAGGACTTTGTAGATCCATTACTGTCCATGTGGAACACACACCTCAACTCAAGAGACCCTACTTCATATCGTTAACTGCTGGAATAAAACCATGAGTCTAACCGCTTTGAGGTTGTTGGCCCGAGGGGAAACAACTAAGTACACGCAAGTGCTGAGTGTCGGCTAGGGTTATTGTTGTTTGTCTTTATACTTTCGACATTATCTCCGTCTGGCCTTTCTTCTTTCGCTTCTCTAACAGGAAGGATATTGAACTTTGCAGCCGCGTGTTTGTAACTCAAGAACGAATGTTCACATACGGTGTGTATACATCCGCTAAAGTGCACGGACAACGGGAGACAATGAAAACGTCATCAAGTCTCAAACATGGACCTTACACCGGAATGGTCATACTGCCCGATTGTAATAGTCAAGCCAAATCAGATTTAAATGGTCGAAAATGGCTGCTTTTCCTAAAATTGTTTGTTTTCTCCTTTTTCTATTTGTTTCTCTCTCTCTCTCTCTCTCTCTCTCTCCTTCCCTCTCTGTCTGGTAGACTCTCTCTCCCTCGGACTCTGTCTGGTTGTCTCTCTCTCTCCATCCCTCTCTGTCTGGTTGTCTCTCTCTTTCCTTCCCTCTCTGTCTAGTAGAATCTCTCTCTACCCTAGTCTTTGTCTGGTTGTCTCTCTCTCTCTCTCCGTCTCTATTCTTCTCACTCTCTTTCTCTGTACATCCGTCTCTCCTCTATACACCCTTCTCCTTCTCTTCTTCTCTCTCTCTCACCACTTCTCCCTCCCCCTTCTATCATTCTCTAAAAGAACCTTTCTATCCCTCTCTCGCTCTCATTCTCTCCAACCCACCCTCCCCACACATCTGTCTCTCTATATCATCATTCTTTCATACTCTTCTATTCCTCTCTCCTTATCACACACTCTATCTGTCCAACGCTCTATCCATCTCTTTCCCTGTCCTCCCTCGCGTCTCGTATACACCTCCACTAAATTACATCAAGGGAGCAGAAAACAATGAAAGTATCACGATGTAGACTCTACACCGGATGCCAGTGTGTTCTTTCAATTCCCGCCAAGGTCAGAGTTGCGTCAGATATTCCTGAAATGTCTGATTGGACTTGTCAAGCCAATTCATATTTTGAAAGTCTTTTCTAAAAAATGGCTTTTCGCACGTGTTGTGTGCGGTGATTATGAAGCGAAAAATTCAACATGAAAGAAAATACATATTCTAAAAAATATAAATATAAATTGTAGACTGGGAATAGCTTAGTGTTATATATGTCAATGCGTATTTCGTGTCTTTTCTTGATTTTTCTATTCCTCATCATTTATAGACTGGGAATAGCTTAGTGTCATAAATGTTAATGCGTATTTTGTGTCTTTTTTTATGTTTCTATTCCTCATGATTTGTAGACTGGGAATAGCTTAGTGTCATATATGGGAATGTGTATTTCGTGTCTTTTCTTGATATTTCTATTCTTCATGATTTGTTGACTGGGAATAGCTTAGTGTCATATATGGGAATGTGTATTTCGTGTCTTTTCTTGATATTTCTATTCCTCATGATTTGTAGACTGTGAATAGCTTAGTGTCATAAATGGAAATGCGTATTTCGTGTCTGTTCTTGATGTTTCTATTCCTGGTGATTCTTTTCTAGACGTTGTGTGCATCTAATATTTATCTCACTTTTTCTCTCTTTCTGTCTTGATGTCTACTACTCTCTCCTTCTCTCTTTCTTTTCCTATCTATCTTTCCCTTTTCCTTTCCACGTGTCTCATCTCCGGTGCTTCATATTTTTTTTCTCGCTGAATGCTTATGTTCCACTCTCTCTCTCTCTAACTCTCTCTCTTTCACTCACTCTCTTTCTTCCTCAGCTCCCCTATCTCAATCATCTCATTATGTCTGTCTTTCTCTTTCTACCTTTCTCTCTATCACTGACACTCTCTCCCTATTTCTCGTCCAATCTCCCTTTCACTATGTCAGACTGTCTGTATATTTCTCTATCTCTCTTATCACTCTTGAGTTCTGTCTCTCACATCCTCTCTTTCGTTCTTTTTTCTCACTCCCTTCCTCTAGGCTTTCACTCTCTCTCCCCTTCTCTCTGTTACTGACTCTCATGTTGCATCATCCTTCTCTTTTGTCGTTTTCTCAATCTCACATTATCGGTTCATCTCACTTCACTCTAGTGTATTACTCATCCCACCTCCTCTCATTATGTCTCCTTTTTCTCTCACTTTTTCTCTCAGCAGTTCCCTTCCTACTTTCTCTCTCTCTCTCTCACTGACAACAACTAAGTCTGTCTCCCTCGTTTTCATCTCATATCTTCATCTGTATCTTTCTCTATGTCCCTTTCGCTCTCAGTGACATTATCTGTGAATCTCCCCCCCCCCCCCCTCCCCTTTCTCTCTCTCTATCTCTTTCTCTCTCTCTCTCTCTTGATCCTCGACCTGTTTGATCTCTTCTCACTATGCCATTGTTTCTCTCTCATTACTTGCATCTGGCTATCCCTTACATTTATTTCTCTCTCTCTTTCTCTCTTTCTCTTTCTCTGTCTCTCTCATTACCATTATCTCTCACTGACCGTTTATACTTATCTCCCCTTTCTCTCTCTCTCTCTTTCTTTCTCTCTCTTTTTCTCTCTCTCTCTCTCTTTCTCTCTCTCTTTCTCACTCTCACACTCACTCAATCTCGCACCATCTCTCAATCATCTTCTTTCTGTGTGTTTCTCCCTATCATTCAATCCTTATCTCTCTCCCTTGATGACATGTTCGTCATTGAGTTAGTCTTAATCATGTTGATCTTATCCCTGGTGAATACCTTTCGGTTGTAATGTTCGCTTTTACTTTTACTGTGAGCATTTACATCAGACATGCTATTTTACTATCTTTTTTTACTTTCACCTTGCGGGGAGCTAAGACTAACATCAGGGCCAGGTGAGACATGCTGATCAAGGTGGGAGAGATGAGTAACATCAGGGCCAGGTGAGGCATACTGATCAAGGTGGGAGAGATGAGTAACATCAGGGTCAGGTGAGACATACTGATCAAGGTGGGAGTGAAGAGTAACATCAGTGCCAGGTGAGACATACTGATCAAGGTGGGAGTAACATCAGGGCCAGGTGAGACAAACTGATCAAGGTGGGAGTAACATCAGGGCCAGGTGAGCCATACTGATCAAGGTGGGAGTGAAGAGTAACATCAGGGCCAGTGAGACATACTGATCAAGGTGGGAGAAATGAATAACATCAGGGCCAGGTGAGGCATACTGATCAAGGTGGGAGTGAAGAGTAACATCAGGGCCAGGTGAGACATACTGATCAAGGTGGGAGAGATGAGTAACATCAGGGCCAGGTGAGACATACTGATCAAGGTGGGAGTAACATCAGGGCCAGGTGAGACATACTGATCAAGGTGGGAAAGATGAGTAACATCAGGGCCAGGTGAGGCATACTGATCAAGGTGGGAGTGAAGAGTAACATCAGGGCCAGGTGAGACATACTGATCAAGGTGAGAGTAACATCAGGGCCAGGTGAGACATACTGATCAAGGTGGGAAAGATGAGTAACATCAGGGCCAGGTGAGGCATACTGATCAAGGTGGGAGTGAAGAGTAACATCAGGGCCAGGTGAGACATACTGATCAAGGTGGGAGTAACATCAGGGCCAGGTGAGACATACTGATTAAAGTGGGAGATAAGAGTAACTCTAAGGCCAGATGAAACATGTTATTCAAGATTTCTACCTCTCGTTCGCTTCGGTCTCCTGGTAACAGACTGTGGCACGGGGTTGATGAGCGAGATGGGGATAAATGCTGTACTTCCCATAGTGGTGAAGTTACTGAGCTGGTTCGGATTGCACTACAGCCAGGATCAGCCTGATTGACCTTCTAACGTCCATCTCCGGATGAAAGAACGGACACTGTAACCTGTCACCCAAAAATTCAAGATATAAATGAAGCCAGTAGGAATAACTTCCACAACATCGAAAAAACCTGTAGCCACATCAACAAGGTAAAACAATAATTTTCTGTAAAGCGAGTACCAAGAAGGATACTTCTACATTCCGTGGTAGAATTGGAGCGATTATCCAAGAGGACACTTCTACATTCCGTGGCTGAAGTGGAGGAAGTAAGCTAGAAAAACACTCCTGAATCCCGTGGCTGAAGTGGAGCGAGTAAGCAACAAGAACTCTCCTGTATCCCGTGGCTGAAGTGGAGGAAATAAGCTAGAAGAACACTCCTGAATCTCGTGGCTGAAGTGGAGCGAGTAAGCCACAAGAACACTCTTATGTCCCGTGTTTAAAGTGGAGGAAGTAAGCTAGAAGAACACTCCTGAATCCCGTGGCTGAAGTAGAGCGAGTAAGCCACAAGAACACTCCTGTATCCCGTGGCTGAAGTGGAGCGAGTAAGCTAGAAGAACAATCCTGAATCCTGTGGCTGAAGTGGAGCGAGTAAGCCACAAGAACACTCCTGAATCCCATGGTACAAGAGGAGCGAATGAGCCACAAGAACACTCCTGAATCCCATGGTACAAGAGGAGCGAGTAAGCCACAAGAACACTCCTGAATCCCATGGTACAAGAAGAGCGAGTGAGCCACAAGAACACTCCTGAATCCCATGGTACAAGAGGAGCGAGTAAGCCACAAGAACACTCCTGAATCCCTTGGTACAAGAGGAGCGAGTAAGCCACAAGAACACTCCTGAATCCCATGGTACAAGAGGAGCGAGTAAGCCACAAGAACACTCCTGAATCCCATGGTACAAGAGGAGCGAGTAAACCACAAGAACACTCCTGAATCCCATGGTACAAGAGGAGCGCGTAAGCCACAAGAACACTCCTGAATCCCATGGTACAAGAGGAGCGAGTAAGCCACAAGAACACTGCTGAATCCCATGGTACAAGAGAAGTGAGTAAGCCACAAGAACACTCCTGAATCCATTGGTACAAGAAGAGCGAGTAAGCCACAAGAACACTCCTGAATCCCATGGTACAAGAGGTGCGAGTAGGCCACAAGAACACTCCTGAATCCCTTGGTACAAGAGGAGCGAGTAAGCCACAAGAACACTCCTGAATTCCTTGGTACAAGAGGTGCGATTGAGCCACAAGAACACTCCTGAATCCAATGGTACAAGAGGAGCGAGTAAGCCACAAGAACACTCCTGAATCCAATGGTTGCAAGAGGAGCGCGTAAGCCACAAGAACACTCCTGAATCACATGGTACAAGAGGAGCGAGTAAACCACAAGAACACTCATGAATCACATGGTACAAGAGGAGCGAGTAAGCAACAAGAACACTCCTGAATCCCATGGTACAAGAGGAGCGAGTAAGCCACAAGAACACTCCTGAATCCCATGGTACAAGAGGAGCGAGTAAGCCACAAGAACACTCCTGAATCCCTTGGTACAAGAGGAGCGAGTAAGCCACAAGAACACTCCTGAATCTCATGGTACAAGAGGAGCGAGTAAGCCACAAGAACACTCCGGAATCCCATTGTACAAGAGGAGCGAGTAAGCCACAAGAATACTCCTGAATCCAATGGTACAAGAGAAGCGAGTAAGCCACAAGAACACTCCTGAATCCCATGGTACAAGAGGAGCGAGTAAGCCACAAGAACACTCCTGAATCCCATGGTACAAGAGGAGCGAGTAAGGCACAAGAACACTCCTGAATCCCATGGTACAAGAGGAGCGAGTAAGCCACAAGAACACTCCTGAATCCTGAATCCCATGGTACAAGAGGAGCGAGTAAGCCAAAAGAACACTCCTGAATCCCATGGTACAAGAGGAGCGAGTAAGCCACAAGAACACTCCTGAATCCCATGCTACAAGAGGAGCGAGTAAGCCACAAGAACACTCCTGAATCCCATGGCACAAGAGAAGCGAGTAAGCCACAAGAACACTCCCGAATCTTATGGTACAAGAGGAGCGAGTAAGCCACAAGAACACTCCTGAATCCCATGGTACAAGAGGAGCGAGTAAGCCACAAGAACACTCCTGAATCCCATGGTACAAGAGGAGCGAGTAAGCCACAAGAACACTCCTGAATCCCATGGTACAAGAGGAGCGAGTAAGCCAAAAGAACACTCCTGAATCCCATGGTACAAGAGGAGCGAGTAAGCCACAAGAACACTCCTGAATCCCATGCTTCAAGAGGAGCGAGTAAGCCACAAGGACACTCCTGAATCCCATGGTACAAGAGGAGCGAGTAAGCCACAAGAACACTCCTGAATCCCATGGTACAAGAGGAGCGAGTAAGCCACAAGAACACTCCTGAATCCCATGGTACAAGAGGAGCGAGTAAGCCACAAGAACACTCCTGAATCCCTTGGTACAAGAGGAGCGAGTAAGCCACAAGAACACTCCTGAATCCCTAGGTACAAGAGGAGCCACAGTTTTGGTTAGAGTTAGAAACATGATTGTTGCCTCGTAGAATCGGGCGTACAGTACAACACCTCCAGCAGAGTTGGGCGTACAGTACAACACCTCCAGCAGAGTTGGGCGTACAGTACAACTCCTCCAGCAGAGTTGGGCGTACAGTACAACACCTCCGGCAGAGTTGGGCGTACAGTACTACACCTCCAGCAGAGCGGGGCGTACAGTACAACACCTCCAGCAGAGCGGGGCGTACAGTACAACACCTCCAGCAGAGTTGGGCGTACAATACAAAAAGCCTAGAGCAGAGCGTGAGGTACAGTACAACAGCTTCCAGCAAAGCTAGACGTACAGTACAGCAGCCTCTAGCAAAGCGGGACGTACAGTACAACAGCTTCCAGCAAAGCTAGACGTACAGTTCAACAGCCTCTAGCATAGCGGGACGTACAGTACAACAGCTTCCAGCAAAGCGGGATATACAGTACAACACCCTCTTGCAGAGCGGAGCGAACAGTACAACAGCTTCTAGCAGAGCAGGGCGTACAGTACAACAGTTTCCAGCAAAGCGGGACGTACAGTACAACAGCCTCTAGCAGAGCGGGACGTACAGTACAACACCCTCTTGCAGAGCGGGGCGTACAGTACAACAGCTTCTAGCAGAGCGGGACGTACAGTACACCCTCTAGCAGAGCGGGACGTACAGTACAAAAGCTTCCAGCAAAGCGGGACGTACAGTACAACATCCTCTAACAGAGCGGGACGTACAGTACAACAGCTTCCAGCACAGCGGGACGTACAGTACAACATCCTCTAACAGAGCGGGACGTACAGTACAACAGCTTCTAGGACAGCGGGACGTACAGTACAACAGCCTCCAGTATGAGAACGGAGATCGGGGTAATGACTGCATCTCTTAGATGTCTATCTAAGACTTCCTAATTATGACTGTCTTCGTCTCGGACTCAGTCCATGCCTCGCGAGGTACACAGGATCTAGCTATGGCAGGTACAGACAGCGAAAATAGAGCCAACAAACCTTCGGAGATGTGTCTGGGTTCACTACCCTAGTCATTTTAGGGTCTACGGCAACGTTGTTGTTGGTGTTACGAATGCCCACAATGAGAAGGTTTCTATTCGCATCCAATCTATTCTTAAATGCATTAATTGTCCCTGCGTCCACTACTTCATGTGGCAATGCATTCCAAGTTTCTGGACCTTTCTTTAGTTAATTTATAGCTATGCCTTGGGGACGTTTGACAGATCATTTTACCTTGGGGACGTTTGACAGATCCTTCTACCTTGGGGACGCTTGACAGATCCTTCTACCTTGGGGACATTTGACAGATCCTTCTACCTTGGGGACGTTTGACAGATCCTTCTACCTTGGGGACGTTTGACAGATCCTTCTACCTTGGGGACGTTTGACAGATCCTTCTACCTTGGCGTCGTTTGACAGATCCTTCTACCTTGGAGACGTCTGACAGATTCTTCTACCTTGGGGACGTTTGACAGATCTTTCTACCTTGGGACGTTTGACAGATCCTTCTACCTTGGCGACGTTTGACAGATCCTTCTACCTTGGGGACGTTTGACAGATCCTTCTACCTTGGGGACGTTTGACAGATCCTTCTACCTTAACGACGTTTGACATATCATTCTACCTTGGAGACGTTTGACAGATTCTTCTACCTTGGGAACGTTTGACAGATTCTTCTACCTTGGGGACGTTTGACTGATCCTTCTACCTTGGAGACGTTTGACGTGCTGCTATTCACAACATACTTTCAGCGTGGCAGCAGACATTTTCTCGTCTCTGTCCCACACAGAACACCCATGGGTATCTCGGTTTAGTTATGATAAAAATCATTCAGAATGCGAATGGACAACAGCAGACCCGACACCATGTCCTCTACAAACGGAAGTTCGGATGCTCTGACATGCGCCCGTGTAGTGAGAACAGGTACACAGTAGCACATATTCTTCAAGTGTATGTTCCACCAGAGGAGTAAAGTGGCAGCTGGTACTTCCAAATCCTCATGAACAATAAACAGTTTTGTGACAAGAGAAATCTGAAACTGCCCACATAGTTTGTTGAGATAAATAGATGTAAGAATTTAAGAGATACGCTATGGTAACTTAATAAACTTGAGACAAACTGTCAAGTTTATGATGGAAATAATTGTAGTTATTTGAGAGATAAACTGTCAGGATACGAGATAAGTTTGAGACAGACGGCCCAGTTCGTGCTGGAAATTGATAATGCTTTTTGAGAGCGGTCAACTAAGAATTTTAAGTTGTTAGTGTATTTTGGATGTGAGAACCTGTATTATTTTGCGATATCATCTTCTTTATTTCAGTTATATAACGTCTGCTTTCTGTTACTTGTGTTCTGAAGTGTCCAATAATTCGTTTCACGATTTCTCATCACATATATCTATCTGTTAGACAACATTGGAGAGGTTCCCAACAATCTCATATATCTATCTGATAGACAATGTGGGAAGTTCCCAATCATCACATATGTCCATCTGATAAACAATGTGGGAAGTTCCCAATCATCACATCTGTACATCTATTAGACATTGTGGGAAGTTCCCAATCATCACATCTGTCCATCTGATAAACAATGTGGGAAGTTCCCAATCATCACATCTGTACATCTATTAGACATTGTGGAAAGTTCCCAATCATCACATATGTCCATCTGATAGACAATGTGGGAAGTTCCCAATCATCACATCTGTCCATCTATTAGACAATGTGGAAGGTTCCCAATCATCACATCTTTCCATCTGATAGACAATGTTGGAAGTTCCCAATCATCACATATGTACATCTATTAAACAATGTGGGAAGTTCCCAATCATCACATTTGTCCATCTGTTAGACAATGTGGGAAGTTCCCAATCATCACATCTATCTAACTTTAAGGCAGTGTGGGAAGTTCCAATCATCACATCTGTCCATCTGATGAAAAATGTGGAAAGTTCCCAATCATCACATCTATCTAACTTTAAGGCAATGTGGGAAGTTCCCAATCATCACATCTGTCCATCTATTAGACAATGTGGAAAGTTCCCAATCATCACATCTATCCATCTATTAGATAATGTGGGAAGTTCCCAATCATCACATCTATCCATCTATTAGACAATGTGGAGAGGTTCTCAATAAACGCATCTTTAGCAACCAATTATTTTGGCGGTTTGTAAGAAGTGACGATCTGCAATGAACACACTAATCGCTTGTTTTTTATATCCGTCTGTTAATCAACGTCGGGGAGTTGACGATTCATTCGTACAATATGTACAAGGACAATTCGTTCGTACAAAATATACAAGGACATTTTGTTCGTACAAAATATCCTTCTTCTTCTTCTTTATCTTCTTACGCTGTCAGACATCAACCTTTATTTTTTCGAAAAAAGCGGCGGTCATCCTGAGGGTATCGACACTGCCATAGAGCTTGTCTAGTGTTGCCACTGGTGATGGCCACATCTGCTCTCTCTGATCCTCGTATGTCGGGCAGTTTTGCAGCAAATGCTCAGCGGTCATTTTCCCGGTGCCACACGAGCATTCGTCAGTCTTCAATTTGTTGAATCAGTCTATTGTGGCCTGTGCGAAGTCTGAAGACAACGACCTGCTCTCTTCTGTTCAACTGGTAATAGGCATCGTTTTTGGTGTAGCCAGTATGTTCTGTTTCCCATTTGGTCATGTATCTAGCTCTAATAAGCCGTTTTGATTCTTCGTATGTCATACTAGTTTCTGGTTGTGGTAGTCTTGCACCTTCTTTTGCCAGTCTGTCTGTCTCCTCGTTGCCTTGGATGTTGCAGTGTGATGGAACCCACTGTACCACTACCCTTTTTGGTGCGGACTGCTGGCATAGTTGACAGAGTACTGCTCTGAAATCATTAAGTTCAGTATTTTTCTGGCTTTTTAGTGCTGTGACTACGGCCAGGGCATCGGTAAGCAGGACTATATGGCTTTCATTCCTTTTACCTGTCACCATTTCTTCCACTGCCGCCCTCAGTGTCTCTGCCTCCGCTCTGAAATTGCTTGTGTATTTTCCAGTAGCCAATGACAGTGTTATTTTTCTGCCATTTGTTAGGCTCAGTAATGCTCCTGCCCTTCCGTTCTGTGTTGTTTTTGTTACAGAACCGTCGGTGTATGCATGGGTCCAGTCCATGCTTGGGTAGTTTTTCGTTATGTAGCTCAGGGTAGTATCTCTTCTTTCTTTTTCAGTCTGGCAGTTTTTGTTTCCAATACCTGGTATATTTTCTACCACCTCTGGAGATATATACTGCCTCCAGGTAGGTTTTCGTACAGTAGGGATGGGCTTTGGTGTTGTTAGTGCGTTTATAGGGTCTTGGTGCATCTTTGCTTTGGCTATTTCTGCAAAGTTTCTCCGCTTTAGTTTCCCATTTCCGAAATTGTTTAGTCTCTGGTGCATTGGATGGTCAGTTAGTCTTCTGAGTTTCTCTGACTGCAGCTGGGCTCTGCAGTCTCTTCTATCGGTCATGGATTGCAGTTTTGTAATCTTTACAAGTTTTACAATTGGCGTTGACTTCATGCCACCTGTTATAACTCTCATGGCTTGGTTTTGGAGTTTGCTAATTTTATCGAAGTTCGCCTTTGCTGCTGTTATCCATGCCGCAATGCCATACTCGAGAACTGGTCTCCCTCTTCCAGTGTACAGTTTCTTTAGTATACTTTCGTCTGCTCCCCAGCTTGTGCCAGCAAGTTTCCTCATGATTGCCATTCTTTCTCTGGCTCTCATTCGGTTTCTCTCGATCTGACTTTTCCATGTCATGCGCCGATCAAATGTGACTCCCAGATAGTTTGGGTTGTCGTTTGGCTGGAGGAATTTGCCGTTAAGACTTAATTTGGTGTTTTGGGGTTTGTTTGATAGCGAGAATATCGTATATGTCGTTTTTTCCTCGTTTATTTTAACCAGCTATGAGTTCGCCCACTCTTCCAGCGATGTTAGGGCCTGCTGCATCCGATTACTTGCTATGGTGAGATTCTTTTCAGAGGTCCACATAGCCAGATCGTCTGCAAACATTGAGCTTTGGACTCTTCTTGGTAAATTCTCTTTATGTTATTTATATACACCATGAAGAGTGTGGGTGACAGTACTCACCCTTGGGGTACTCCCTGCTCAAGTGTCACCTTTTTGCTCATCTGCCCTTGTACTTGAACTCTGGCCGTTCTGTTTTTGAGGTAGGGACTGATCCATTTGTACATTTTCCCACAAACTTCACTTCTTTTTAGCTTGACTCTGTCCCTCTTTCCAGACTTTGTCAAATGCCTTTTCTAGGTCCACCCAAACCGCTACTGTGTGTTTTTGCTCCTGGTAGGCATCTTCTATTTCCTGGGCTATGAGGATGACCTGATCCTCAGTGGATATGTGCTGTCTAAAGCCTGCTTGCTGTGGAATTAGTATGTGTTTTTCTTCCAGATGCCACATCAGTCTGGTTTTTATCATACGTTCCATCAGTTTGCCTACGCAGCTCAGTAGGCTTATGGGCCTGTATCCATTTGGATCTGTTTTGTCCTTTCCTGTTTTTGGTACTGGTACAAGTACTGCGTCTTTCCATGTCTGGGGTACAATACCCCTTTTCCAGTTTTGGTTCAGGACTGATAGTAGTTTCCTCTTTGCTGTTTGGCCCAGCCCCATCAGGATTTCGTTTGTTATCCCGTCTTTTCCGGGTGATTCGTTAGTATAATATATGCAAGGGCAATTCGTTCGTACAAAATATACAAGGACAATTCGTTCGTATAATATATGCAAGGACAATTTGTTCGAACAATATATACAAGGAGATTTCGTTCGTACAATAAATACAAGGACAATTCGTCTGTACAATAAATACAAGGACAATTCGTTTGGCTTTTGTTACCTCCTTTAAATATCTCCACATAAATTATTCGACCCTATCAATATATGTTTGTCTTGGTCTTCCTCTTGCTCTGTATCACTGCTGTCCCGTGCTAAAGGATGGTGTGCCAGGTGGGTTTGAAGACAAACATGTTATATGTCCAAAGCTGATAACGTTGTGTCACTGGTCATACAGAGCTATTCTCCCTTTACATGAGATTTCTCCGTTTTTCAGTCTCTTCTAGTGAACATGTTCGCTTTTTATCTTCATCTCGTTTGAAATGTTCTGATATTTTGTTTCTGTGCTTTGTGGAAGTATTCATGTTTGACACTAATAACGTATCAGATTTCTTCATTTAAAACAACGAGCCTTTTCTTTGTCTAATGCCAACACAAGCGTTAATGGCCTTTGTGTGTGTGTGGTCTATGCCAGGTAATAGCACATTTTGCAAATAATAGTGTTCATACACCTGGGTCACACTTGGTCTATATTCAATAGAGGCAATAGACGAGTGTGGGATAGGCCAGGGTAATGGTGACAGTTTTTGTGGTGTAGAACTTACCCAATACCCATCTTTGCAGCAAGATGCATCCGTCACATGGTCAGGGGTTCGAATCCAGAAGGCCTATTACTTCACCTGTTTGTCTGTTGCCTGGTGTACATGTTTTCAGAATACTTATAATGTACTTGTTTGTTTGTTTTCAATTGTTGTCGATATAAATGTGTTTAGTTGCACATATAATTGACACGTCTATATAATTAACCACAAATTTTCCACTTTGGAAAAGATTATTCTTCCCATGGCTAACTGCAACATACTAGGCATCGAGAACAGGACGAAGTCAGAGAAGAAAATAAAGTGCAAAACTTCAAATTACTTGAACTTGAATCCTGGTATTCAATCAGACAAGTTTGAATTGATGCCAGGTAGCCAAATGCTGCTTGAATCTGTGTCTGTGCTTCGCCAAGTAGTACCAATGACGTCCAAGGGCGTGGTGCAGGTCATCTCTCCAGTGCAGGTCATCTCTCCAGTGCAGGTCATCTCTTCAGTGCACGTCATCTCTCCAGTGCAGGTCATCTCTCCAGTGTAGGTCATCTCTCCAGTGCATGTCCTCTCTCCAGTGTAGGTCATCTCTCCAGTGTAAGTTATCTCTCCAGTGCAGGTAATCTCTCCAGTGCAGGTCATCTCTCCAGTGTAGGTCATCTCTCCAGTGCAGGTCATCTCTCCAGTGTAAGTCATCTCTCCAGTGTAGGTCATCTCTCCAGTGCAGGTCATCTCTCCAGTGTAAGTTATCTCTCCAGTGCAGGTAATCTCTCCAGTGCAGGTCATCTCTCCAGTGCAGGTCATCTCTCCAGTGCAGGTAATCTCTCCAGTGCAGGTCATCTCTCCAGTGCAGGTCATCTCTCCAGTGCAGGTCATCTCTCCATGTCGTCAACGGGTGGCCACGTGGGCGCTTGTAGTTGCATAGCACCAGAAAAAGACCCTAATCCTCCATCTAATGTCAGTTATGTGGACCACATGGCGGGCCCATATCGTTGTGATGTAGAGTCGACCACATCCCAGAACTCAGTTTGGTCTCCGGTATTTCGGATATGATCTCTTGGGCAGATATTTAGACGCTCGATTCGGAGATTTTCTTTGTCTAATTCGAGTAGACTCCTAACCTCACACCCACACACCACTGCTGAAATAACAATGCTATTGAAGGCATGATCTCTGGCCATCATCTGCTAGTAAAAAAAGTAAAGTATCCCATAGCATTACTGCCGTAGGGGTGTGAGACGTTAGCGATCTCATATTTCAAAGGCTCGGCTATATGAGGGCGGTAGCCATCTCCTCTGCCTCGCCGCTTTTACTTCCTGGACTGAACCGGTTAGCTATTTAAGGCTGGGTCGACCCGGGAGCCAATGCGGTTTGAAAAAAGCATTACCGCCTCAACTGGGGAATGAACCCAGGACCACTAAGATGCGAAGCCAGCGCGCTAACCACTGCGCTACGCGGCTCCCTACATCTGCGAGAGAATCGGTTAAATGTGGTTGAAGCAGAATCAACCCGCTGCTCTCCTGCCACAGATCTCCGTACCGATGTTGGGGTTGGTGTTGATGTGTTAGTCCTCGGTAGATACACACGTTGACATGGTTGATGAGCTCATCTTCCAATCCTAACCCCCCCCCGCTCCCCCCCCCCGCTTCCCCCCCCCCCCCCCCAAAAAAAATTTTTTTAACATCGATGGTGTAAATAATATCAATGTTTTAGCGCCATGGATGTTCAAAGGCTGCATGCAAAATATCATTTGGATCTGACATGCAGTTTCGTAGAAAATTGTTTCGGACCTTGTTGATGAATTAAAAGACGGACTATAGTAGGAAACCAAATTTGGTGTGGATGGTTTCTGATTGTAATTGAAGAGGTTCGTGTACGCGGCAGTTCCTCAAGCAGCGATATCGCATATCGAGGCACTGCAGCAGCATGTCCGATCAGTTTTACTGTAAGCAGCAAAACCTCCACTAAGTTGTCACTCCCAACTAGAACTTCTGACTCATTAAAACCATCTTGTTCATCTTTCCACTACATTTTTTTTACATTTCAAGCCGATCTGGTTCAAGCTTCATTAGTTCTCCAATGTTTTGTTTGCCTGTTTTCTGCGTTAGAGAACTTCGGGGATTCATTGTTTACTACAAGGCTTCAGTTTTCTTTCCTCTCTTCCCATTTGTCGTGTTTCCATTTGGCCAGAAATTCCGATTTTTATTATTTAAAGTTTGTTATTAAGGTTTCTCTTAATAACGAAAGAATATGACTGATTAGGCATAACACGAGATGGGAGAATGCTTTTTCTCTTCATTCTCGACATTGTAATTATCATTGTCTACAACATCATTGCCAAGAAACGTTGGAATCATCAGCATGGTGTAGATCATCATCATCTTTACCACCACCATCCCCATCATCATCATCACCATCACTACCATCACCATCACCTTCATCACCATCACCATCATTACCATCAACTCCATCATCCCGATCATCATCACCACCATTATCATAATCATCATTATTAACACTGTCACAAATATCATCATCATCATGTGCCACGTTGACTGTCGCATACGATTATATTTCCAGAAGTTCCTATCCCCAGTTGCGTTTATCAGTTCAGGACATCGGCCCTCTACCACGTCAGTGATTGCAAATAGTCCTGATCCATTAGACTGTGTCATCCACTATTACTAGCACTGTTTAGCTTATTTATTAACTGTTTCTTCGTTGCTAGTGTCGTGTTCTTCCCCCGGTCACCAAGAAAACTCAGTTCTAGTTGTGATCATCACTGAGATCTCGCTTCCAGATCTGATCTCCCATTCACAGACGGCTGTTCAGCTCTCGGGACACTTTGGGCTTATTTTCAATGGGGGGTACGAAGTGTCAGGAATTAGAGAACCTTCTGCCCGTCGTTATCGTGTGCCATGTCAACTGACATGCTTTCATGTATTTACATAACCTATCCCAGAAATCAAAAAGACATCAGGGTCAGGTGAAACATACTGATCCATGTGGGAAATAAGGGTAATCATAGCCAGGTGAGACATGATGATCAAGGTGGGAGCGAACAGTAATCAGGGCCAGGTGAGACAGGATGATCAAGGTGGGAGCGAACAGTAATCAGGGCCAGGTGAGACATGCTGATCAAGGTGGGAGCGAACAGTAATCAGGGCCAGGTGAGACGTGATGATCAAGGTGGGAACGAACAGTAATCAGGGCCAGGTGAGACATGCTGATCACGGTGGGAGTGAACAGTAATCAGGGCCAGGTGAGACATGCTGATCACGGTGGGAGTGAACAGTAATCAGGGCCAGGTGAGACATTCTGATCACGGTGGGAGTGAACAGTAATCAGGGCCAGGTGAGACATGCGGATCAAAGTGGGAGGGGACAGTAATCAGGGTCAGGTGAGACATGCTGATCAAGGTGGGAGTGAACAGTAATCAGGGTTAGGTGGGACATGCTGATCAAGGTGGGAGTGAACAGTAATCAGGGTCAGGTGAGACATGCTGATCAAGGTGGGAGTGAACAGTAATCAGGGTTAGGTGAGACATGCTGATCAAGGTGGGAGTGAACAGTAATCAGGGTTAGGTGAGACATGCTGATCAAGGTGGGAGTGAACAGTAATCAGGGCCAGGTGAGACATGCTGATCAAGGTGGGAGGGAACAGGGCCGAAATGGGCAGATATGATAGTACAACTGTAAACTGGAAGACAATGTACCAAACGCGCGCACAAAGAAGCAAAGGAAACACTCAAAAACACTGCTGATACCTTGTGTAATACACTGAAGTCACTTCCGACATTTAAACAAATAGGACCACTGTAACCATCCTAGCATGTCATAAACATGGAATAAAGAAGGTAACGTATAGGGCTAACAATTGTATCGTGTAAAACCATTGTTATTCTTCCATTATAAAGGATCAAACACAGGCTTCCTGCAAGCGACCAGCTATAGCAGTCACCGTGAAGCGAATAGACAAATCATCACTAATACATTGTCTTTGTTATGGACCACTCTCTCTCTCTCACACACACTCACTCCCTCTCGCTCTTTTTTCCCCACTCTCGATCTATTTCGTCCACTCTCTCTCGCTCTCTTCTACCTCACTGTCTCTCTCTCTATAGTTCCTAGTCGACCCTTCTTGCTCTCTTCTCTCTCGATCCTTCTGGCGCTCTCTTTCTCTCTCTCTCTCTCACTCTTTCTTACGTTCGCTCTCACTTTTTCAATCTCTCTCTCAAGCTCTGATTTTCTCTCGCTGTCACTCTAGCTTTCGAGCCTGTCTAGCTCTAACTTCTTCACTTCTCACTCTCTCTCACTTGCTATGGTTCTCTTTCTATCTCGCTGTTGCTCTCTCGCTCTCTTTCTCTCTCTTCTCCTTTGCTCTCTCACTCTCTTGCTCTCTCTCTCACTCACCCTGTCTCGTTCTTCTTCTCTCTCTCTTGCTATATTTATCTCTTTCGCAAATTTTCTCTCGATTCTCTCTCTCGCTTTCTCTGTTGCTTTCTTTCTTTCGCTTTCTCTATCATTTTCTTTCTCACTGTTCTCTCTCTCTTACGTTCTCGCTCGCTTTCTCTCGATTTCTCTATTTTGCGTTCTCTCTCTCTGTTGCTCTCTCGATTTCTTTTTCCCGCTTTCATTTTCTCACGTTCTTGCTCTACATTCTCTCTCTCTCGCTTTTTCTCTCTCATTTTCATTCTCTTCTCTCTTGTGGGCTTTCTTTCTCTCGAATTTTCTCACTATTTTTCACTCCGTTCTCTCTCGCACGCTTTATTCTTCTCAAAATCTCCCTCTCTCTCCCTCTCTCTCTTTCCCTATCTTCCCCTTTCTCTCTCCCTCTCTATTTCCCTTTCTCTCTCCCTCTCACTCTCCCTATCTCTGTCTCTTCCTTCCTCTCCCCTCTCTCTCCCCCTCTCTTCCTTTCTCTCTCCCAATTTCTCCCTCTCTCTTTCCCTCCTCTCTCTGTCCCACTCTCTCTCTCTGTCTCACTCTCTACTTCCCTTCCTCTCCCTTCCTTTCTCCCCCTCTCTCTCTCCCTCTACTACCCCTCTCTCCCTTCCTTTCTCCCCTTCTCTCTCTCCCTCTCCCTCTCTCTCCCTCGCTCTCTCTCCTCATCACTTATCAATCTCTTTCGTCATCCTCATTCTTGAAGTACACACACAACGCCACGTCTTAATAGCTGTTCATGCTGTTCATAATTTCTTACTATGATTTTCTTCCATGTAACATGGCTGGCTATTATAAAACACCTCAAAATATCAAGTGGTACCAGAACATGTTAGTTATACTTCTCTCAGTTATGACTTATACACCTGTTATACTTTTCTCAGTTAGGACTTATACACCAGTTATACTTTTCTCAGTTATGACTTATACACCAGTTATACTTATCTAAGTTATGACTTATACACCAGTTATACTTATCTAAGTTATGACTTATACACCAGTTATACTTATCTAAGTTATGACTTATACACCAGTTGTATGAACTGCTCTACCACATTTCGTCCCCTCCAACGTCCAATTGTAGATCCAATTCAAAAGGGAGTCCGCCAGGGCGATCCTATCTCATCGAACCTGTTCTCTGCATGTTTGGAATCAGTCATTAGCCGATGCACCCGGGACATCTTTGGCATCCTCACTGAAGGTAGACACCTCAATCACCTTCGGAGTGCCGATGACGTAGTGCTCATCACAGAGTCAGCAGGAGAAGCCAACAAAGTGATGGACAGCGCAAGAAAGCGGGTCGTTTTCTCAATATAGAGAATAACCTAGAACCTGGACTGACAAGAAGTCGAAGCGAGGGTTGGGTAGCCTTCTCGTCTATTAAGACGGTCCTGGACGGGATTGCATGACCAGGACGTACGAACCCCCCTCTTCAGTTTCACTGTACTCCCTACGATGTGCTATGATGCCGAGACGTGGACACTAACAAAATCACTAGAGGACAAATTGAGAGTGACCTAGACCTCCCTTTAGGGAACCTTGGTCGGAATCTCTCACCGTAACCAACGTATGCAAGATCTCCACGATTCTTACATAAGACGATTGTCCATGGTGAAGGATGCGGTAGTCCATGCAGACAAGGCAAAACATAGATGGGCAGGTCACATGTTGCGACGAAACGATGGTCGATGGAGTACAGCGACGTCAGTCTGGTATCCACGAGATAAAAAGAGACCGCGGATAAGACCTCCAATGCGTTGGTCAGACGCCCTTGCTGTACGCTGCAACATCCGACACGTCTCTAGAGGAGCACGTACCCTGCATTGGACATCTGTGGCCCAAGACATGGTCCGCTGGAGACAAAATTGGAACCCGCAGCTACACTGAGGAACGGGTCATCAAGATTAAGATCACGACCAGAACATGGAAGGATACAGCCACTGCGTACTTGTTAGTACATCGAGAAAATACGGCTTAAGGTGTGTGCATAAGGTCAGCAGCCTCTTGGAGTGAAATCTTGGTTATTGAAACCGTCAATGTACATGCTTTGGGGGTTGAGGGGGAGGGGTGGGTGGAAGGGGGGGGAAGAATTGGAGTGATGTGAGATACAAGCTTATGTGTGGGTACAGTCCTCCTATGTGGGTACAGTCCTCCTATGTGGGTACAGTTCTCCTGTGTTAGGTACAGTCCTCCTGTGTGGGTACAGTCCTCCTGTGTGGGGTACAGTCCTCCTATGTGGGTACAGTTCTCCTGTGTGGGGTAGAGTCCTTCTCTAAATGTGCCGGCTGGAGAGGCGAGTCATGCTTCCCTTTGCGGTTAAAGACAAATCAATTAATTAATGTAGCAGCAACGTCATCATACAAAAAGAAATATTACAGAACTTATCATTGCACAAGTAAAAGAGAGCGCTTTGCTAGAGGCATTCCGCGCATAAGCCAGCTGCAATTATTTCTGCAGGAATCAAAGAATGTAAAAAGGAAACCAGACATGAAAGTCTTCCCTTCCATTCACAAAGAAATCTTCCATTGAGTGCCGGTGCTTTTCTTTAAAGCCTTATTCTATCCGAGCTGCTGAATCTATCATCACTCAGCCGTAGCTTCCTTATCTTATCTTCAGCGTGCCCATTTATTTACATTTGTGGATTTGATTAATTATAAGCACATTGACTTGGAGATTGTTCAATCAATTCAGTTCTTATTCTCGCGTCCGGTTCATCATCAATGCTTTTTGCTGCTTGCAAATTTAGAGATCACAGGAGACTCTCCAACGTATCTTCCTTTGGAAACTTAAATACTTTCATTTATCTTTCAAACTATGTCTTTTTCTTGTTCATGTGTTTTTCGTGTTTGTTTTTATACTTGTTTAAACCGAGAATTATACAATCGAATGCACTTTTTGAGAGTCCATTTAGACCAAATTTCTTTCACATTATTTGTTTACAAATAGATTCTCGTTCATCTATTGTATTTAGAATCGGCTTTTCTTCTTGACAAATCATTTTTACGATTTTATTTATAGAGTTCCTCTTTTATGTCCATATTTCTGGTGTTGTCCGATGTAACCGTGTTTTTATCGTTCTTTCCGTGTCAAGTGTTCTCCCATTGCAAGATGATTTGTTAAAAATAGTTTTAAAATCAATGTTTCTAGAATTTCACAAAAACAAGCACATTTTTATTGCCTCCACATTCGGACAAATGTACTGGGTTCGATCTCTCATAGCAAAACGCTCCATTCTGCCCACGAGTAAAAATGTAACCTGACTCGCAGTTAGCGAAGACCAGTCAGCGAGGAATGAGAGAGGCTATTATATTTCACAAAAATCTTTAAAATAGTACAATTAGATTTGCAATGTTTCATCCTCGACAGCAATGTTTTCTATGGGACAACCTGTACATTTTCCTTACAGGAGCTACCCCTAACATTCGCATCGTAGCAGGAAGCCTGTCTCATGGCATACATTTGCTATATGTGATGTGATTGTTGATGCTGCGTTAACAAAATGAGGCTATAGTCTATGCTCATAATGAAACTGCTATCCCTACTCATAATGAGACTGCTATCCCTACTCATAATGAAACTGCTATCACTACTCATGATGAGACTTCTCTCTATTCTATTCTCCAATCATGTGTTGATCGTCCACGTTTCCAGGCCTTCCCGTACAAGACCATTCTACACAACATCTGACATTCTCATTGTTAATTGATGATTGGCTTGTTTGGATGTCAGTCAGTATACGACTCATGTTGGTGGATGTCAATATATGACGCATGTTGGTGGATGTCAATATATGACATTTCTTGGTGGTTGTCAATATGTGACTCATGTTGGTGGATGTCAATATATGACTCATGTTGGTGGATGTCAATATATGACTCATGTTGGTGGATGTCAATTTATGACTCATGTTGGTGGATGTCAATTTATGACTCATGTTGGTGGATGTCAATATATGACTCATGTTGGTAGATGTCAATATATGACTCATGTTGGTAGATGTCAATATATAACTCATGTTGGTGGATGTCAATATATGACATTTCTTGGTGGTTGTTAATATGTGACTCATGTTGGTGAATGTCAATATATTACATTTCTTGGTGGATGTCAATATATGACTCATGTTGGTGGTTGTTAATATGTGACTTATGTTGGTGACTATCAATATGTGACTTATGCTGGTGACTATCAATATGTGCCTTATGCTGGTGACTATCAATATGTGACTTATGCTGGTGACTATCAATATGTGGCTTATGCTGGTGACTATCAATATGTGGCTTATGCTGGTGACTATCAATATGTGACTTATGCTGGTGACTATCAATATATGACTTCTGCTGGTGACTATCAATATGTGACGTATGCTGGTGACTATCAATATGTGACTTATTCTGGGGGATATCAATATGTGACTTATGCTGGTGACTATCAATATGTGACTTATGCTGGTGACTATCAATATGTGACTTATGCTGGTGACTATCAATATGTGACTTATGCTGGTGACTATCAATATGTGGCTTATGCTGGTGACTATCAATATGTGACTTATGCTGGTGACTATCAATATGTGACTTATGCTGGTGACTATCAATATGTGGCTTATGCTGGTGACTATCAATATGTGACTTATGCTGGTGACTATCAATATGTGACTTATGCTGGTGACTATCAATATGTGACTTATGCTGGTGACTATCAATATGTGACTTATGCTGGTGACTTTCAATATGTGACTTATGCTGGTGACTATCAATATGTGCCTTATGCTGGTGACTATCAATATGTGACTTATGCTGGTGACTATCAATATGTGGCTTATGCTGGTGACTATCAATATGTGACTTATGCTGGTGACTATCAATATGTGACGTATGCTGGTGACTATCAATATGTGACTTATGCTGCTGACTATCAATATGTGACTTATGCTGGTGACTATCAATATGTGACTTATGCTGGTGACTATCAATATGTGGCTTATGCTGGTGACTATCAATATGTGGCTTATGCTGGTGACTATCAATATGTGGCTTATGCTGGTGACTATCAATATGTGACATATGCTGGTAAAAACAGATTTATCCATCCATATTCTCGTTGTGATTCACATCTTCCCTTTTCTATTATTATAATTCCAATGAAGAAGTATCTCTAGACCTAATCCATCATTTATTTGATCGTCTACAGATATCTCTAGCCTGAAATACTAACAGGCTTGGGCAGGTGTTTCATCAAACAACTGCAACGAATGAAAACAAACGTTTACATCTAAATAGGTCTTAATCCGAGATAGGACAAATAAGAACAACACGATTTAAAACAGTGAACTCGGTGAAAGTTATAAAATTATAAATGTGAAACAAATTCTATTTTAAAAAAGTTTTGTCATTCTGGTGAGCAACTATTTGGTGAGTTGTTCCCAATGTGCAGCTTAACCACCAGTAAGTTAGTCGGTTCGGAGACTGGTGTTAAGGTTGTCTGATCATGTGACGCCACTGTTAGTCGGTCTGGAGTCTGGTGTTGAGGTTGTCTGATCATGCGACGCCACTGCTAGTCAGGTCGGAGACTGGTGTTGAGGTTGTCTGATCATGTGACGCCAGTGCTAGTCAGGTTGGAGACTGGTGTTGAGGTTGTCTGATCATGTGACGCCACTGCTAGTCAGGTCGGAGACTGGTGTTGAGGTTGTCTGATCATGTGACGCCACTGCTAGTCAGGTCGGAGACTGGTGTTGAGGTTGTCTGATCATGTGACGCCACTGCTAGTCAGGCTGGAGACTGGTGTTGAGGTTGTCTGATCATATGACGCCACTGCTAGTCAGGTTTGAGACTGGTGTTGAGGTTGTCTGATCATGTGACGCCACTGTTAGTCAGGCTGGAGACTGTGTTGAGGTTGTCGGATCTTGTGACGCCACTGACCTCTGTTAGTCTGTCTGGAGACTGAACACGAAGATCGAGGCAGTGACGTTGGCTTTGAGTTGTCTATCTAAGACTGCATTAGTATGTACCGTCATCATATATGTTTGACTCTAGGTCCATCCTATAAAAGAGACAGAAGGGATGCCCACCCTATGAAAGAGACAGAAGGGATGTCCACCCTATGAAAGAGACAGAAGGCATGTCCACCCTATGAAAGAGACAGAAGGGATGTCCACCCTTTGAAAGAGACAGAATGGATGCCCACCCTATGAAAGAGACAGAAGGGATGTCCACCCTATGAAAGAGACAGAAGGGATGTCCACCCTTTGAAAATGACAGAAGGGATGTCCACCCTATGAAAGAGACAGAAGGGATGTCCACCCTATGAAAGAGACAGAAGGGATGTCCACCCTATGAAAGAGACAGAAGGGATGTCCACCCTATGAAAGAGACAGAAGGGATGTCCACCCTATGAAAGAGACAGAAGGGATGTCCACCCTATAAAAGAGACAGAAGGGATGTCCACCCTATGAAAGAGACAGAAGGGATGTCCACCCTTTGAAAGAGACAGAAGGGATGTCCACCCTATGAAAGAGACAGAAGAGATGTCCACCCTATGAAAGAGACAGAAGGGATGTCCACCCTATGAAAGAGACAGAAGGGATGTCCACCCTATGAAAGAGACAGAAGGGATGTCCACCCTATAAAAGGGGCAGAAGGGATGTCCACCCTTTGAAAGAGACAGAAGGGATGTCCACCCTATGAAAGAGACAGAAGGGATGTCCACCCTATGAAAGAGACAGAAGGGATGCCCACCCTATGAAAGAGACAGAAGGGATGTCCACCTTATGAAAGAGACAGAAGGGATGTCCACCCTTTGAAAGAGACAGAAGGGATGTCCACCCTATGAAAGAGACAGAAGGGATGTCCACCCTATGAAAGAGTTAGAAGGGATGTCCACCCTATGAAAGAGACAGAAGGGATGTCCACCCTTTGAAAGAGAAAGAAGGGATGTCCACCCTATGAAAGAGACAGAAGGGATGTCCACCCTATGAAAGAAACAGAAGGGATGTCCACCCTATGAAAGAAACAGAAGGGATGTCCACCCTATAAAAAAGACAGAAGGGATGTCCACCCTATGAAAGAGACAGAAGGGATGTCCACCCTTTGAAAGAGACAGAAGGGATGTCCACCCTATGAAAGAGACAGAAGAGATGTCCACCCTATGAAAGAGACAGAAGGGATGTCCACCCTATGAAAGAGACAGAAGGGATGTCCACCCTATGAAAGAGACAGAAGGGATGTCCACCCTATAAAAGAGACAGAAGGGATGTCCACCCTATGAAAGAGACAGAAGGGATGTCCACCCTTTGAAAGAGACAGAAGGGATGTCCACCCTATGAAAGAGACAGAAGAGATGTCCACCCTATGAAAGAGACAGAAGGGATGTCCACCCTATGAAAGAGACAGAAGGGATGTCCACCCTATGAAAGAGACAGAAGGGATGTCCACCCTATAAAAGGGGCAGAAGGGATGTCCACCCTTTGAAAGAGACAGAAGGGATGTCCACCCTATGAAAGAGACAGAAGGCATGTCCACCCTATGAAAGAGACAGAAGGGATGCCCACCCTATGAAAGAGACAGAAGGGATGTCCACCTTATGAAAGAGACAGAAGGGATGTCCACCCTTTGAAAGAGACAGAAGGGATGTCCACCCTATGAAAGAGACAGAAGGGATGTCCACCCTATGAAAGAGTTAGAAGGGATGTCCACCCTATGAAAGAGACAGAAGGGATGTCCACCCTTTGAAAGAGAAAGAAGGGATGTCCACCCTATGAAAGAGACAGAAGGGATGTCCACCCTATGAAAGAGACAGAAGGGATGTCCACCCTATGAAAGAAACAGAAGGGATGTCCACCCTATAAAAGAGACAGAAGGGATGTCCACCCTATGAAAGAGGCAGAAGGGATGTCCACCCTTTGAAAGAGACAGAAGGGATGTCCACCCTATGAAAGAGACAGAAGAGATGTCCACCCTATGAAAGAGACAGAAGGGATGTCCACCCTATGAAAGAGACAGAAGGGATGTCCACCCTATGAAAGAGACAGAAGGGATGCCCACCCTATGAAAGAGACAGAAGGGATGTCCACCTTATGAAAGAGACAGAAGGGATGTCCACCCTTTGAAAGAGACAGAAGGGATGTCCACCCTATGAAAGAGACAGAAGGGATGTCCACCCTATGAAAGAGACAGAAGGGATGTCCACCCTATAAAAGAGACAGAAGGGATGTCCACCCTATGAAAGGGACAGAAGGGATTGGGGGGGGGGGGCAGAAGGGTTGGTTATGACGGCATACATGACAGCGGAGATAGAGGCCTTGAACCTTCTAGATTCCGAGTAGATCTACTGATCTGGTCATGGTGGAATCTGTTGGAGTGAAAGAGTTTACAATCTATCCCACATGTCGGCCATGGTGGGAGCATTGACAATTGATAGAGCTGACATCAAAGTCCACCTCTTGGATGAAAACACAGCAATCAATGAACCATCAAAGCACAACAAGCAAAGTTTTGAAATCAGCAGCAAACCAATCATATACGGCCACCTAAGAGGACGGAGTGGCAGTGTTTACAACCAGCGAGCTACTTGAAAAATCACTGTCTACGATCTTCGTCATTTGCGATAAGAACTGAACACCTTCAGGTCTGCTCGAAGTGCAGTGCCGTCGATTCTTAACAGGACAGAACAAAAAGCTTCAAAAACATTTTGTGATCCAACATTGAAGATGATTTTCCCTCACTATTTTGGTTTCCGGTTCACAGAGTGTACTCTTATATCTCCATAGATAATATCCCGTATCATCCCGTATGCTGTGGTCAATAAGTCGGATCTCCTGGTCTCTCAGTGTACTTGTGATATTTCGATAGTGAATATCAAGTCTACAGTTTATCTTTAAAGTCATGTTTCTCATGTTTATAGATGTAATAACTTCCTGTATCTGTTTGTCATGTTTAAAATATAATCAAGTACAGACAACAGGAATGTTTTAAAACAATGCTTGGACAATGATAGAACTGGTGCGATCCACGTTCTCTACCTCGCAAACACGGACTTTTTTTGCTTCGTGTTCCAGAACTTGATATGTCTGGCTTCAGTGCTTGAAGTTCTCTCAAATGTTGGATTGTAGTTGGTGGGCGGTAGCGAGGGCTTATTGACGTTTACCCAATCATTCAGGTAACCCCAAAAGAAAATATTTGATAGCACAAATTGTATTTGATTTTGTCATGGAGAAAATAACTTATTGGCCCACCCTCTCCTTGAATCCATTTGCTACCAGCTCACTGTAAGATATGCGGGTGTTTTGGCTCACCCTGTTCTTGACACTTCATTTGCTATCAGCTCTCTGTAAGATATGCGGGTGTTTTGGCTCACCCTGTTCTTGACACTTCATTTGCTACCAGCTCTCTGTAAGATATGCGGGTGTTTTGGCTCACCCTGTTCTTGACACTTCATTTGCTACCAGCTCTCTGTAAGATATGCGGGTGTTTTGGCTCACCCTGTTCTTGACACTTCATTTGCTACCAGCTCTCTGTAAGATATGCGGGTGTTTTGGCTCACCCTGTTCTTGACACTTCATTTGCTACCAGCTCTCTGTAAGATATACCGTTTTCACTGTCTCATGTACATGTTGACAATCATTACATAAACGGACGAAGTGTATAGCCTGACCTAGATTTGAGATCATCAGTTCATGATGACATTGCATTCTCCAAATATTCTCGAGCTACCCTATCTTCTCGCGAGAATGCAATCTCATGACAAATTCAAACATTGATAAGTGTGGCTCAGTTGGATAGAAATGAAACGACGTACTCCACGTTACGACCCCAAGACCTTCGTCAGAGACAAAGAACAAATAAAAACACCTAACAAGTCATACAAATAATCAAAAACAATTGACTAGACAATCAAAACAATGCGTAAAGCGACAGCCATAGCCAGAGAGTGGTTTTGAATGTGTGAATCATGGTGTGCGACTTAATACAAAGAAAGCCAAACAATAATTAATAGTATATGAATCAATGGACCTACGCACTTCTTTTTCTTCTTCTTAGTTCGTTCTCAAACACTCGCTATCAAGCCCTGACAAGGGCTTTGCAAGTAACAGGATGTTGGCAGGAGAACGGAATGTGTTGTGTCATAGTTTACAGCTTGACTACGATATTTACACCTATCTGTCCGGCACATAAGACTCCGGTAGGCATTTTTGAGTAGCGGGCTAGCCTTCCCTTTTCTATCCCTTCTCCTCAGCCAGTCTGCTCTGTTGTAGCCTGTTATCCAGAATTACCGGGCGGAGATGTAAAAGGTCTTGGCCGCTCTGGTTCGCTGGCCTTTTCTCTAGCAGTCAGCTTTGGGTCACTGACCGCTGCAACTCATGCACTGCCCAGCATCTTGATTTCAATCTACACACTAACCCATACCTCTACACGAACATCTATATCAGAAAATATATATAAAGAATCGACATAAAAGCACACGCAGACACATATACTTCTATAAGGAACCAGAAACGAGTGTATCAAGATAATAAGGAATGTTGCAGAACGACGGCAGCGTGGCAGATGGATAGATGACAGAAGTGTAACCCTACAAGGACTTAATGCTGCAGATGCACCACACTAGACCTAAGGAAGGTGAATTAAGCTCCCTGTGAGGGTCAGGATCACAAGAAGACGGACAACTGCCCTGAACTGACAGTAGAAACACATTATCAACAATCACGTGAGGTTCGTGTTAGAAACCAGTCAGTTACCGTTATACAGACGCTTTACGTTAAACCACTTTTAATAATAATGTAATATCTAATCATGGCAAAATGTATCAAGTAAACTGTGATTTACATACCAGCGTTAGTTGATCAATCTGTAAACAGGCACCTGGATTATTGTTAAGGAAAAAAACATCGAGGAACGGAGTTGGGACACACCAACTAAAAAACAAGTTGCAGTCTATTGCAACACTAACACTTCATCTCAAACAGCAGTAGAATTTACATTAATGTCTTATTGCTCACTCGAGTACTGTCCGGTGAAAGAAATAAAACCCATATAACCTGCCACGCATGTCGTAAAATGCTTCTAAAGAAAATTGTAGCCCAAACATAACCTGTCGGGGAACGGTTGGAAATAAATTGAAGGTAAGGTGGACCACAGCCAATTTTCTTAGTGTTCAGCTGTCAACGGTTTTAACAAGGCTCAGAACTACTAATCTTGCACGTCCTGTCCTTGTATGAGTACCGCATTTATAATCCTGAATTATAGATATTAAATTGATTTCCCTGGGGCATCAAGAACAGTTTTTCTTTGTGATCCGACAAAACTAGAAGTCTGGATCGCAGTTTGAGATATTTTGGGAATCAATCAGATTGGGTAACTAACTACCTGCATACCTACCTACCCGTCCATCTATTTCTTCAAAATCCTGCTTATAAACCATCCAAGGCATTTATCTTGTTACCCAATCCATCCGTCCATCAATTTAGGGATTTATTTACCCTTCTTTCCAACCTATTCATCCACCAATGCAACTTCTAATATATCCACATGTTCATCTATGCACCAACCCGAACCCCATCCATTTACCCACCAATCCACCCATCCATCAATCTACCAATGCGTAAATCGATCCAAAATCAGCCACCTGCACGTTCATCCACATATTCACCTCTCTATCCATGACCCATTCATCCATGCACCAATCGATCCATCTTCCCACCCACCAATCCACACATTCACCCATCCACACATTCACCCATCCACACATGCATCGGTCAGCCCATCCATCAACCCAACCATCCACGGATCCACCCATCCATCCACCCATCCATAAACCCAACCATCCACGGATCCACCCATCCATCACCCCATCCATCCACCCATCCATCAGCCCATCCATCCACCCATCGGTCAGCCCATCCATCCACCCATCGGTTAGCCCATCCATCCACCCATCCATTCACCCATCCATCAACCCAACCATCCACGGATCCACCCATCCATCCACCCATCCATCCACCCATCCATCAGCCCATCCATCCACCCATCCATCCACCCATCCACCCATCCATTCACCCATCCATCAACCCAACCATTCACGGATCCACCCATCCATCCACCCATCCATTCACCCATCCATCAACCCAACCATCCACGGATACACCCAAACATCCACGGATCCACCCATCCATCAGCCCATCCATCCACGGATCCACCCATCCATCCACCCATCCATCAGCCCACCCATCCACGGATCCACCCATCCATCAACCCATCCGTGAATCCACCCATCCACGGATACACCCATCCATCCATCCTACACAAATACCCCTCCCCCCCTTCCACAACCAACCGCTTGCACATTCTCCGTTTCTCAAGAACTCATTTATCTGCATTTAAAACTAAACAATGATCCTAACCACAGTCATGACAAATGGGCCCGTATTAACTTCACAATATATCTCACTTATTGAACTATTTCTAACGTAACGACTTTGGCTTATCCACCGAATGACAAATAGTTTTGTATTCAAAGTCCTAACTCCCAACAACACCATCCATCTTAAAAGAACAACTTGTGTTGCCGTTTTCGAATGATTGTCTGTGCACTGTTTACTTGTGTCACCCAATTGGCGCCCGAATAGGATTACTGCAAACCTCTAACCATGTTATAAAAAGAGACTGCAGAGGTCTGTGCACTGGACTAGCAAGGCCGTCATCATGTAAAACCATTGCTACAGACACTACCACTGCAAATGTTCTGACTCGTACGTCCTTGGTGTTTGGACGGCTGGGACGACCACTGCAAGTGTTCTGACTCATACGTTTTTGGTGTTTGGACGGCTGGGATGGTGGTCTTATGTTTCACCTGAACGGAAGATGTAAATCGTGTATTATGTTTACATGTTCATTATGTTTACGTGTTCATTATGTTTACGTGTTCATTTTTTTGTACATGTTCATTTTGTTTACGTGTTCATTATGTTTACGTGTTCATTATTTTTTTACATGCTCATTTTGTTTACGTGTTCATTATGTTTACGTGTATATAAGGTTTACGTGTTCATTATGTTTACGTGTCCATTATGTTTACGTGTTCATTATGTTTACGTGTCCATTATGTTTACGTGTTCATTATGTTTACGTTTCCATTATTGTTTTAGCATAAATTGGTGCGCCTCCACAATAATGGAGGATTTGGTTAGAGCGTCAGAAGAGGACCACCGGACATAGACAGATGATGCAACAGAAATGCTTCTTGTATACATGCTTACATCAGCTATCTAACAGATTGACACGATGAGTGACGTCCTAGTAACCCAACATTTTAAGTGACGAAGCAGGCAGACGTCTGCCAATGAAGTCTTGATCCAGCCTGGAACTCTCGGACGAAAGACCGAAATAATTATCTGACATCAGACATTGTGTGCGGCTGATTGAATAGCAGGTTTAATAGATTACCTCAGCGTCTACAGTGTAATTAATTAGGTAGAATAAATGGTACCTCTTCATTCCGCGACTGCATTCTATGGCTGGTTACAATACACGAAGATGATCAAACAACGGATTTAAAGATTATAGAAAACAGTAGTCCTACAATAACATGGACTTAAAACAACCAATTCAACACACTTGGTCCAAGAGAGAGAACTTCAACTTCCCACGTCTCAACGAATGTGGATTCAGATATTACTATGCATTGTAACAGTTCCAGCCTGAGCATGAGCGTTTGGGACAAGGGTGATGTTGTCATCGACTCAGAGAACAAAGGTACCTGAATGTGGGCCAAGGTTACTCACCGTCTCGATACTATGCCAAGGTTACTCACCGTCTCGATACTAAGCCAAGGTTACTCACCGTCTCGATACTAAGTCAACAAAGGAAAACAGGGGGTTGGGAGAAAGAATGTGTCTAGTACAGGCAAAGGCTAAGTGCTGACCACTGGCGTTCAGATTTGGGTAGTGGGGGATGAGTGACAGACAGAGGCCAGCAGAGCTTCATGCGACATTTTGAGTGACAGGAATTAGGTGTGATTCGTGCCAATAACAACTAAATGGAGGCAGATCCTAACTAGGTGATGGCTAGGTCATGACATCCCCCAGAGATCGATTGGACAGCTCTGATACTGCTTGAGACTATATAATACTAGACAACTAACTCAGGCAGACTGGCCACGGAGAGAGAGAGAGAGAGAGAGAGAGACAGAGGGAGAGAGAGAATTTGGCTAAGGAGTCTGTTTAGCTCACCGACTGAATAGAAGGGCGATTGAAAGGACGTTTGACGAATGTTAGTGAGGTAAGGATGGGTCAACGAGCATACGTCTTTGAGTCTTGGCCAGTCGCTCTATAAGGTCTGTGTTGGGCGCCTTGTGTCTAGGAGAGATATGGATGTGTGTGTGGTGTGTAGACATCGAGGGAACGATGTATGTTCCAGAGCGGGTGTATACGCAGATCGATTGATTGTGTGGGGTCATGTGAGTATACGTTGAATATATTGAATGTATAATGTCCAGATCACCCGCCTGAGGGGATCTGAGTGTGAGTGAATGCACAGAATACAAACGTTAGGACGAGTTTTTGAGAGTGTGTTGAGGGTGCAGATGAGGGGAGACGAGTGTGTGGCTAGAACTGGGTTAGGTTAGTCTGGAGCAACATCAATATCTAATTTTTATAAACTCCGAGTATCTATTTAGATAAGATTCTAATTTCTTGTGTTGTTTGTAATTTCATTGCACTCACTGTAATAAGTGTTGTATAAGTATGATATACATATGCCACCAGCTGTTATCTTCTGTATGTGGCCGTGAATGATGTGAATGAGTATGATATACATATGCCACCAGCTGTTATCTTCTGTATGTGGCCGTGAATGATGTGAATGAGTATGATATACATATGCCACCAGCTGTTATCTTCTGTATGTGGCCGTGAATGATGTGAATGAATATGATATACATATGCCACCAGCTGTGTTATTTTATGTATGTGGCTGTGAATGATGTGAATGAGTGTGCTAACATTCTAGATAGAATAACCCCAGTGGAACCCTGAACTCTGCTTCAGCATGTGTGGTACCCAAATGCATGAGAGCTACCAACTACACGTCAGGTCCAGGTGGTGCACCATACTTACCTAGAGCTACCCACCACACGTCAGGTTCAGGTGTAACATAGTGCCCTAGACCTCACCTCCTGCCAGGGTCATGTGCAACATACTGACCTAAACCCTACCTTAGGACAGGTTCAGGCATAACATACTGACCCAGACCCCACCTCAGAAAAGGTTCAGGCACACCATACTGACCCAGAACCCACTGTCCACGACATATTCGGTCAGTATCACGTGAAGCATAATGAACGGTGAGGTACCGAAAACAAATCTCCCTGAATCATGCCACGTTATAGAAACATACCAGCGAGATGGGGCTAGGCACTACTATCCCAGCATTGCTAAGCTTACTAAGACGCCTAGCAGTGCACCACAGACAGTAGTACTAGTACACATATCCACCTTTTTCGGTGCGAATAGAGATTTGAGTGTAGACACTGAAACCTGCTACCAGAGAAAACCCAGGAAGACTGAAATAATAAGCACCAGTAGATTCTTGTAACAGTTACAGCAAACATTAAGGATATGATAACGCAAGCAGAGAGAGTCTTCAGGAAAATGTAAGGGAATAGAAAGCAAAACGCTCGGGGTATCTATGAGAAAGACTATTGCTGTACAGTGTACAACCAATGTTCCTCTACTGTGTACAACCAATGTTCCTCTACTGTGTACAACCAATGTTCCTCTACTGTGTACAACCAATGCTCCTCTACTGTGTAAAACCAATGTTCCTCTACTGTGTACAACCAATGTTCCTCTACTGTGTACAACCAATGTTCCTCTACTGTGTAAAACCAATGTTCCTCTACTGTGTACAACCAATGTTCCTCTACTGTGTACAACCAAAATTCTTGTATTGTGTAAAAAAAAAAAAAAATTTTCTACTGTGTACAACCAAAGTTCTTGTATTGTGTACAAAAAATGCTCTTCTACTGTGTATAACCAAAGTTCTTGTATTATGTTCAACCAATGTGCTTGTATTGTGTACCAAAAAATGATCCTCAACTGTGTACAACCAAAGTTCCTGTAATGTGTTCAACCAATGTTCCTCTACTGTGTACAACCAAAGTTCCTGTATTGTGTACAACGAATGTTCCTCTACTGTGTACAACCAAAGTTCATGTATTGTGTACAACCAAAGTTCTGGTATTGTGTTCAACCAATGTTCCTCTACTGGTTACAACCAAAGTTCCTGTATTGTGTTTAACCAATGTTTCTCTACTGTGTTCAACCAATGTTCCTCTACTGTGTACAACCAAAGTTCCTGTATTGTGCACAACGAATGTTCCTCTACTGTGTACAACAAAATTGCATGAATTGTGTACAACCAAAGTTCTTGTATTGTGTTCAACAAATGTTCCTCTACTGTGTACAACCAATGTTGATGTTGCTGGAAGTCACTCGAAAAAAGGTCAACTAACCCTTCACGACGTACCTTTGATGGTGGGTTATAGTTGCTCTTCTTTGTGTGTTCTTTAGAAGGTTGACTGCAGTGCAATGTAAGGTTCATCAATAAGTTCACGCCTATGGGAATCACAGTGTTCATTACCACCACGTTGGCCAGACTGCTGTGTCACACAACATGTTTCCATGAGCGCGGTGTAAACGAAATGAGGTAGAGGTGAGGGGGGTGGGGAGTGGCTTCACTGGCTCTGATTCTAACCTCTTCTCATGTATGGCTGGCTATCAATCACAGGCAATCATCACAGATATAGATCGTTAATTCCAGCCTAATAAATGTGATTCCAGGTGAGAGAGACAGGCAGGGCATGGAGAGCGTAGAACCACAGATAGGTACACAGTATTACACTAAAAGTAAATGTCGAATAACAGACACTGCTGTCGGGGATGGAGTGTTAGAGACTTGATTGTATGAGACCACGGCTTGTTTATGAGGAAGGGTGACTACATCCCTTCCTCGCTGCCTTTGCTTCTCTAACATTGCTTCAGTTGTTCAATTTACAGCTGAGTAGAGTAGAGCGTGCCGGTTACGGGAGTTGAACATTACCACAGTACACAAAGACCAATTCTCTCACGTTTTCTTGTACTCCACGCCAAGTTTAGAGTCACACCTGAAGATGGTCGATGAGACACTTCGCCAACGTGCTTTCTGCCCTCACTGTGTTATGCTGTCTATGCAATTTCGTTTTAGATAATGATCTCAGTGTCATGACAATCCTATGTAACTTGAAGTGTTACCTTGAGTCCACACCTGTCGGGACATCATCTAAGTGTCATGGACAATCCTATGTAACTTGAAGTGTTACCTTGAGTCTACACTTGTCGGGACATCATCTCAGTGTCATGGACAATCCTATGTAACTTGAAGTGTTACCTTGAGTCCACACCTGTCGGGACATCATCTCAGTGTCATGGACAATCCTATGTATCTTTAAGTGTTACCTTGAATCAACACACCTATTAAGACATCACTGATAAATGAAAAATGAAGACAAAATTAACAGGACCTTTCTTCGCATTAAAAGTTGATTGATTGACATTGAAGAATTTGTAACGAGAGCAATTCATGCCCGGGAAAGAAAGAGGAAACATTCATGAGAAGACAAGAATAGCTGCATGAATGCATGGAAAACTAAAGTGCGTGTATTGCGTCGAATGCTCAAATAGTTCAAAATTGCTGTTGAACATTTACTTGGGCAAAATAACATCGGAAGTTATCCTAATTATGTCCCCAGAAGTGGAACTGAAACAGGATGCCCGGAACCCAGCTCAATAAGTGAGCAACTGTGTTCAGGTTACTGAAGAGCGATGTACGTACATGAACAACTGTGTTCATGTTACTGAAGAGCGATTTGCGTACATGAACAACTGTGTTCAGGTTACTGAAGAGCGATGTACGTACATGAACAACTGTGTTCAGGTTACTGAAGAGCGATGTACGTACATGAACAACTGTGTTCAGGTTACTCAAGACGCGGCCATCTTGATAATATTAACATACTGAAGAGAGATGTACGAGGATCAAGATAAAGTAGTATCGTTTGAATGTGTACGACACAACATCTGAAAGATATCATATGAAGATTAGCAGAACATCAGATACAATAAACAAAAGGGTAAACAAAACTATACTTAAACGGTCCCGAGGACTTAAACCAGTGGGACATATTGTCATAGAAGTTGAAAGGATTGATACAAAATTGAAACCGGATGTCAGAACGCATCTACTGTGACTTATCAACTGTCACTACTACTTAATCACTAGAGCATCAACATGGCAACAAAGCAACAACTGATGACCAGTCCACCTACACATACTCTGTGATATCAATGTCAAACCGGGCTCTTATCCAGGACACATGAGAGGACCACTACAAAGTGTGAAAGAAATATATAGGGAAAGAAGCTGGTGTCACTAGGGGAAATGAAGGCATCATAAATATTTTCAGAACCACTTCTGGTGTAAGACAGAAATACGATAGTCCAATAATTACATGACACTTCAACCTAATCAACTAGCACATTCCGTATACAGAACAAGTTGTATTTAGTTATAAGGCACGAGGAAGGCCACGTAGCAAGAAAGGGAATTTCAGTGTTACATGATTCGTAACGGCACAAGTAGGCTGAACGGAACAGCTAACGACACATGCATTGAGATGTGACATCGTCTAATCAAGTTTTCATAAGTAGGGACATATGTCACTTGAAAGGCTGGCGTTCAATCTCAGTTTCTTTACTTTCTTCTCTCTTGTATGGCGTCGGTCACATCAATAGTCCTGGACACCATGACGAGATGAAGGTCTGAGTATCGTCTTCTGGACACCATGACGAGATGAAGGTCTGAGTATCGTCTTCTGGACAACCATGACGAGATGAAGGTCTGAGTATTGTCTTCTTGACACCATGATGAGATAAAGGTCTGAGTATCGGCTTCTGGACACCATGACGAGATGAAGGTCTCAGTATCGTCTTCTGGACACCATGACGAGATGAAGGTCTAAGCCACTTCCATCGTCTTCTGGACATTATCACGAGATGATGGTCTGAGTATCGTCTTCTGGACACCAAGGCGAGAGATGAAGGTCTGAGTATCGTCTTCTGGACACCAAGGCGAGAGATGAAGGTCTGAGTATCGTCTTCTGGACACCATCACGAGATTAAGGTCTAAGCCACTTCCATCGTCTTCTGGACACCATCACGAGATGAAGGTCCAAGGTACTTCCATCGTCTTCTGGACACCATCACGAGATGAAGGTCCAAGGTACTTCCAACGTCTTCTGGACACTATGACGAGATGAAGGTCTGAGTATCGTCTTCTGTACACGATGATGAGATGAAGGTCTGAGCATCGTCTTCTGGACACCATGGCGAGATGAAGGTCTGATTATCGTTTTATGGACACCATGACGAGATGAAGGTCTCAGTTTTGTCTTCTGGACACCATGATGAGATGAAGGTCTGTGTATCGTCTTCTGGACACCATGACGAGATGACGGTCCGAGTCACTTCCATCGTCTTACGGACACCATGACAAGATGAAGGTCTGAGTATTGTCTTCTGGACACCAAGGCGAGAGATGAAGGTCTGAGTATCGTCTTCTGTACACGATGATGAGATGAAGGTCTGAGTATCGTCTTCTGGACACCATGACGAGATGAAGGTCTGAGCATCGGCTTCTGGACACCATGATGAGATGAAGGTCTCAGTATCGTCTTCTGGACACCATGATGAGATAAAGGTCTGTGTATCGTCTTCTGGACACCATGACGAGATGACGGTCCGAGTCACTTCCATCGTCTTACGGACACCATGACAAGATGAAGGTCTGAGTATTGTCTTCTGGACACCAAGACGAGGTGAAGGTCCTAGTCGCATCCATCTTCTTCTGCTCTCTTCTAAGACTTGATATTTGTATTGTTTTTGCGAGTTGTTTTTTCGTTTGTTTTTTTGTTTGTAAAATCGATCATGTTTCGTCTGTTCTTGAATGTAAGCAATAACATTGACAATTTCTTGTTTCTTCCGCCCTATTAAATAACTGGCCTTCCGTGTCTCACACGTTCCTGACACATCCTGTTATGGCGACAAACCTAAACCTCTCATTTTCCCTATTGTCTTGTTTTTGGTTTGGTAGTTGATTTTGCTCCCTCTTTATCTATGACGAAGGCTTTGTTACCGTAACAAAGATATCGTTTAGATTTTGTCTCGGTGCGGTCATTGAGCCATTCCCTAAGTGAGCCATTCCCTTAATCAGCCATTCCCAAGGTGTGCCATTCCCTAAGTGTGCCATTCCCTAAGTGTGTCATTCCTTCAGTGAGCCATTCCCTAAGTGAGCCATTCCCTTAATCAGCCGTTCCAAAGGTGTGCCATTCCCTAAGTGTGCCACTCCTTACGTGAACCATTTCGTAAGTGTGCCATTTACAAGGTGTGTCATTCGCTAAGTGAGCCATTGCCTAAGTGTGCCATTCTCTAAGTGAGCCATTCCCTAAGTGTGGCATTCCCTAAGTGTGGCATTCCCTAAGTGTGCCATTCCCTAAGTGAGCCATTCCCTAAGTTAGCCATTCTCTAAGTGTGCCATTCCCTAAGTGTGCCATTCCCTAAGTGTGCCATTCCCAAGGCGTGCCATTTCCTAAGTGTGCCATTCCCAAGGCGTGCCATTACCTAAGTGAGCCATTCCCAAGGGGTGCCATTCCCTAAGTGTGCCATTCCCAAGGGGTGCCATTCCCCAAGTGAGCCATTCCCTAAGTTAGCCATTCTCTAAGTGTGCCATTCCCTAAGTGTGCCATTCCCTAAGTGTGCCATTCCCAAGGCGTGCCATTTCCTAAGTGTGCCATTCCCAAGGCGTGCCATTACCTAAGTGAGCCATTCCCAAGGGGTGCCATTCCCTAAGTGTGCCATTCCCAAGGGGTGCCATTCCCTTAATGAGCCATTCCAAAGGTGTGCCATTCCCTAAGTGTGCCACTCCTTACGTGAACCATTCCGTAAGTGCGCCATTTGCAAGGTGTGCCATTCACTAAGTGAGCCATTCCCTAAGTGTGCCATTCTCTAAGTGAGCCATTCCCTAAGTGTGCCATTCCCTAAGTGAGCCATTCCCTAAGTGTGCCATTCTCTAAGTGTGCCATTCCCTAAGTAAGCCATTCTCTAAGTGAGCCATTCCCTAAGTGTGCCATTCCCTAAGTGTGCCATTCTCTATGTGTGCCATTCCCTAAGTAAGCCATTCCCTAAGTAAGCCATTCCCTAAGTAAGCCATTCCCTAAGTAAGCCATTCCCTAAGTAAGCCATTCTCTAAGTGAGCCATTCTCTAAGTGAGCCATTCTCTAAGTGAGCCATTCCCTAAGTAAGCCATTCCCTAAGTAAGCCATTCCCTAAGTAAGCCATTCCCTAAGTAAGCCATTCTCTAAGTGTGCCATTCTCTAAGTGAGCCATTCTCTAAGTGAGCCATTCCCTAAGTGTGCCATTCTCTAAGTGAGCCATTCTCTAAGTGAGCCATTCCCTAAGTGAGCCATTCCCTAAGTGAGCTATAACGCCACTAAAAAGAGCTACAGACCTCGATCGAGTTCATCACGGAAACTCGTCTGACAGTGTAAACATTACGGAAACTCGTCTGACAGTGTAAACATCAGGGAAACTCGTCTGGCCGGTGTAAACATCAAGAAATTCCTCTGACGATAATTCATGTAGTTCGCTGGCTAAACACACTAATGTTGTGTCCTTTCAGGCAGCCCACCCTACATGTCCCCGAGGTGCTTCCTGCCTGTCTAGTACCATATTTCCATCTGGCATCGGAGAAGGAAGTATTTATCGACATTGGTGAATTCTGATTCCTAAATAAAACGATTATCAACGGTATTGTATGTATGTGCAAACAGCTGGCACCCAGGAGTGTGTTGTGGTTGGATTCTGTTCAAGTGCTTGTTAAGTGTCGAGTTTTTAATGGGAAGAGGTTATTTGATCCTTTCTTGCAAGTTGATTGTTACCGCCATTTGGATTGGGGCTTGCCTTGTATAGACAATTGATGACGGGGAACGATCACAGTGAACCTACCGTCGCTTCGGTACCTTGGAGCGTTGCTAATGCACCCTCTCCATTACTTACTGTCAGGAGAGTACATTTATGACCTCTACCTCAGTTGGAAGAAAATCCACAGACTCGCTAGCCCAACAATGCCGAAAATATTAGAAGTCCACAATTGAAAATATGGGAAACCAACAATTGAAAATATGGGAAACCAACAATTGAAAATATGAGAAGCACACAATTGAATAAATTATAAACCAACAATTGAAAATATGGGAAGCACACAATTGAAAATATGGGAAGCACACAATTGAAAATATGGGAAGCTCACAATTGAAAATATGGAAAGCACACAATTGAAAATATGGGAAATCCACAATTGAAAATATGGGAAGCACACAATTGAAAATATGGGAAATCCACAATTGAAAATATGGGAAGCACACAATTGAAAATATGGGAAGCACACAATTGAAAATATGGGAAGCACACAATTGAAAATATGGGAAGCACACAATTGAAAATATGGAAAGCACACAATTGAAAATATGGGAAATCCACAATTGAAAATATGGGAAGCACACAATTGAAAATATGGGAAGCCAACAATTGAAAATATGGGAAGCACACAATTGAAAATATGGAAGCACATAATTGAAAATATGGGAAGCCAACAATTGAAAATATGAGCACACAATTGAAAATATGGGAAGCACACAATTGAAAATATGGGAAGCCAACACTTGACAAAATGGGAAGCGCACAATCGAAATGCTGAAAATTGATAAGTACAGGATGTTACCCGTGGTTCGGGCAAAATGTTAAAACCAGACAACAGTCCTATCCAATCAACATTGCTCCATCCAAGCCTAGTCATTATCTTCTTGTTCTCGTTCGCCATGCATTGTCCTGTTACATCAACACGTGAAGCCCATGGCCCTGGTGAAAAGTTTGATGTAGTGGGGAGTTCTTCGGGGCTTCCAAACAGCTTTGTGTAGATATTCGTCTCGTGGGCCAGTGACCAGTACGCAAGTGGATAAGCATATAACAATCTTGCCGGAAGAGTTCGGATGTCTGGGCTACCTGTCCGTACATATATATTGGCGACGGAGTCTATTTTAGCCTGTCGCCTGGGATGTGGTTATTCTATCTGTTATCTCCCGTTCTCATGCAGAAGCGGATCAATTTCTCTGCTCGATCAAGATAGTGGTAGTTGTCTCTTTGTTTGGTCGACTTTTCTAAAAGCTTAGATAAAGGTCTTCTTTTCTTGGAAGGGGACTGTTTGTTCGTCTTCTTCGCATGTTGCTCCCTCTTTTGCCAACCTGCCTGCTGTCTCATTTCCTGGTATATCACAGGGTGATGGTATCTACTGTAGCACTACCCTTCTGTTGGACTTTAGTTCCAAGCCTAGAAAGCCATGGGAAGAAAAATTTGCAAAATAAAAGAACTGCTACGAATTACCTTCGGCTTCCTGCCAGCAGGCATAACATGTCGGTTTAAATACCAGCATTCCAAATATTTCGAGTGCTAGGCCGCCCTATGCCCAATCTGCCTTTCTCTTTCACCATGGTCTGCAAAGATCTTGTTACTGTCGTATACCTGTGGCTGATAGTTTGCGCAGTATCAGGTAGCCAGCCCCCACACACCCCCCCCCCCCCACCCCACCTAGAACCACTCTCTTCAGACATCACTATCAACATGCGTGGCAGAGTAGATTGTTTCCATTCTGTGCTCTACTTTCTGACCCCGGTAACACGCACGTGCGGCCACCATTTTTCTGACACAATTAAATCTAATTTTCGTCTCAGACAGTCTTACACAAAGTACCCGATCCACATTACAGCCAATTTTCTTGGATCATGTTAGAAGAATCAATGAACTCCAGTGTGCGTTGCCATTTCTGAGACAGGACATGCTTCCTTAACCTTTTTATTCTGGACAATAGGCAGTTGTATGGCATAGACTGCTATCGGCGATTACTTGTAATGGAGTCTGTACAGGGTCATAGCGTGGTTAGGAGGTGGGGTGGATAGTTTCCTTCCTCGTAGCTTGCCCTTACCTAACTATAACCCAGATACCCATTTACAACTCGGTCCACTGGAGAGTGCAGACAATTTGAGTCGAGCCCCGTTCTTTTCCCTTGATAGCTTGGGCTCTACCACTGCAAATTTTGACATTTGAAAACAGTGTTTATGGTTTAGGTAACCACTGCGCGAGCCTGTGCGGACACACATTCACATTCACACTCACTCACACGTACACACACTTACTCATACACATTCACGTACACACTAAAACACAAACTCACATACACACTCACTCCCACACACACTCCTACACACACTCACAAACACACTCATAAACACACTCACATACACACACTCACCCCCACACACACTCATACAAACACTCACATACACACTCATACACACACTTACATACACACACTCATACACACTCACATACACACACTCATACACACTCACATACACACACTCATACACACTCACATACACACACTCATACACACTCACATACACACTCACTCCCATACTCACACACACTCACATACACACTCATATACACACTCACATACACACTCATACACATACTCACATACACACTCACATACACACTCATACACACACTCATACACACACTCATACACATACTCACTTACACACTCATACACACACTCACATACACACTCACATACACACTCATACACACACTCACATACACATTCACACACACACTCATACACACACTCACATACACACTAACACACACACTCATACACCCACTCACATACACACTCACACACACACTCATACCCACACTCACATACACACTCACATACACACTCACATACACACTCACATACACACTCACATACACACTCACACACACTCACATACACACTCACATACACACTCACATACACACTCATACACACACTCATGTACACACTCACATACACACTCACACACACTCACATATACACTCACACACACACTCACATACACACTCACATACGCACTCATACACACACTCATGTACACACTCACATACACACTCATATACACACTCACACACACACTCACATACACACTCACATACACACTCACATACACACTCACACACACACTCACATACACAATCACATACGCACTCATACACACACTCATGTACACACTCACATACACACTCACACACACTCACATACACACTCACACACTCACTCACATACACACTCACATACGCACTCATACACACACTCATGTACACACTCACATACACACTCATATACAAACTCACATACACACTCACATACACACTCACATACACACACTCATACACACACTTATACACACACTCACACACACACTCACATACACACTTCAATACACACTCATACACACACTCACACACACACTTACACACACGCACACACACACTCACATACACACGCACACACACACTCATACACACACTCACACACACACTCATACACACACTCACACACACACTCATACACACACTCACACACACACTCATACACACACTCACACACACACTCACATACACACTTCAATACACACTCATACACACACTCACACACACACTCACATACACAAAGTCACACACACTCACATACACACTCACACACACACTCATACACACACTCACACACACACTCACACACACACTCACATACACACTAACACACACACTCATACATACTCACACACACACATACACACACACACATACTCACACACAAAACCACACACACACTCACATACAAACTCCCACACTCACATACACACACACACACTCACACACAAAACCACACACACACTCACACACACACTGATACACACACTCTCACACACGCTCACACACAAAACCACACACACACTGATACACACACTCTCACACACACTCACATACACACACACACACACTGATACACACACTAACACACACACTCATACACAAAACCACACACACACTCACATACACACTCACACACACACTGATACACACACTTTCACACACACTCACACACACACTCATACACAAAACCACACACACACTCTCACACACACTCACACACACACATACACACACATACACACACATACACACTCACACACACACTCATACATACTCTCACACACACTAGCATACACACTCACTCTCACACTCACTCACATACACACTCACTTCCACACTCACATACACACTCCCACACTCACTTCCACACTCACATACACACTCCCACACTCACTTTAACACTCACATACACACTCATACACACACTCCCACACTCACATACACAATCACACACTCACTCCCACACTCACACACACACTCACTCACACACTCACACACACACTCACAAAAACACTCGAACACACACTCACACACACACACACACTCACACACACTAACACACACACACTCACACACTCACATACACTCCCACACACACCCACACACTCACCCACGCACTCACATATACACTCATACACACACTCCCACATACACAGTAACACATACACTCACACACTCACATAAACACTCAAAAGCACACACTCACACACACACTCATACACACACTCACACACTCACATACACGCACTCTCAGACACACACTCACGCATACTCACATACACACTCACACACACACTCACATACACACTCACATACTCACATACACACTCATACACACACTCACATACACTCACTCCCACACTCACATACACACTCATACACACACTTACACACACACTCACACACACACAATCACATATACACACACACTCATACACACAAACACACACACATACGCACACAGACACACCCAATAATGTCCTACATATAATGCAGTGCTAGCGTGATCAATAGATGTACATTTTTTTCCATATTTGGATGTTTATTTCCACTGCTGATCTCCAGTTGGGGGTGAGGTCTGGGGTCGGGGTCGGGAGGGGGTGGGGTCGGGGTATAAAGCTAAGGAATAAAGAGCGCATACCCCAGCAGTCGCCATGTGCTTTATAAGAAGGTCTGTGAGAACAGAGATGTTTACTAATGGCCAGTGGTCTAAGACAATCTGTATTAGAAGATTTGCAAGAACACAAGTTTAATTAAAGTAAATTGAAATAACAGGATGATATATTACAAAGTTTGGAGGAAAAGGAAGGTTCATTTTAAGGTTTGGAGGAAAAGGAATGTTCATTTTAAGGTTTCGAAGAAAATGAAGGTTCATTTTAAGGTTTGGAGGAAAAGGAAGAAATTTTAAGATTTGGAGGAAAAGGAAGGTTCATTTTAAGGTTTCGAAGAAAATGAAGGTTAATTTTAAGGTTTGGAGGAAAAGGAAGAAATTTTTAGGTTTGGAGGAAAAGGAAGGTTCATTTTAAGGTTTGGAGGAAAAAGAAGAAATTTTAAGATTTGGAGGAAAAGCAAGGTTCATTTTAAGGTTTGGAGGAACAGGAAGGTTCATTTTAAGGTTTGGAAATACATTATGCCTTACTATAAGATTTGGGGAACATGAAGGTTTAGTAAAAGATTTCGGCAACATGAAGGTTTAGTATAAGATTTCGGGAACATGAAGGTTTAGTATATGATTTGGGAAACATGAAGGTTTAGTTTATGATTTGGGGAACATCAAAGTTTATTATAAGATGTAGGGTACATCAACGGTTATTATAAAATTTCGGGAACATCAAAGTGTATTATAAGATTTGAGAAACGTTAAGGTTTATTATAAGGTTTGGGGAAACAGGAACGTCTATTGATAGATTTTTTAGAAACAGGAAGGTTTATAAGATTTGTAGAAACAGACTATTAGAAGATTTGGAGAAACGGGAAAGTTTATTATAAGATTTGGAGTACAAGAAGTTTTATTATGAGATTGGAAAAACAGGAAGGTTTATTATAAGATTTAGGGAACATCAGGGTTTATTATAAGATTTAGGGAACATCATGGTTTATTATAAGATGAAGGGAACATCAGGGTTTATTATAAGATTTAGGGAACATCAGGGTTTATTATACGATTTAGGGAACATCAGGGTTTATTATAAGATTTAGGGAACATCAGGGTTTATTATAAGATTTAGGGAACATCAGAGTTTATTATAAGATTTAGGGAACATCAGGGTTTATTATAAGATTTAGGGAACATCAGGGTTTATTATAAGGTTTAGGGAACATCAGGGTTTATTATAAGATTTGGATGCTCAAAATGAAAATTTGTAAGGACAGGAATGTTTACTTAACGGTTTAGAGAAACATGAAGATTTATTGTGAGATTTGGGGGGAAAAGAGGGAGTTCATTATAAGATTGAGGGAAGAAAGAAGTTTATTATAAGTTTTGGAGGAAGAATGAAGTATATTATTTATAAGTTTTCAGGTAGATGGAAGTTTATTATAAGATTCTGAGGAAGGAGTTAGTTTATTATAAGATTTGGAGGAAGAAGGAAGTTTATTATGAGATTTGGAGTCACGGGAAAGTTTACTGAACGATTTGGAGTAACTGAAAGGTTTTTAGCAAGCTGACAAGATTAAGAAATAAATTGAAGGTAGGGCAGTGGGATATGTCTCATGGTATATGTAACTGAAGGAGGCGCAGTGGGATATGTCTCATGGTATATGTAACTGAAGGAGGCGCAGTGGGATATGTCTCATGGTATATGTAACTGAAGGTAGGGCAGTGAGATATGTCTCATGGTATATGCAACTGAAGGAGGCGCAGTGGGATATGTCTCATGGTATATGTAACTGAAGGTAGGGCAGTGTGATATGTCTCATGGTATATGTAACTGAAGGTAGGGCAGTGAGATATGTCTCATGGTATATGTAACTGAAGGTAGGGCAGTGTGATATGTCTCATGGTATATGTAACTGAAGGTAGGGCAGTGAGATATGTCTCATGGTATATGTAACTGAAGGAGGCGCAGTGGGATATGTCTCATGGTATATGTAACTGAAGGTAGGGCAGTGAGATATGTCTCATGGTATATGTAACTGAAGGAGGCGCAGTGGGATATGTCTCATGGTATATGTAACTGAAGGTAGGGCAGTGTGATATGTCTCAAGGTATATGTAACTGAAGGTAGGGCAGTGTGATATGTCTCATGGTATATGTAATTGAAGGAAGCGCAGTGGGTTATGTCTCAAGGTATATTTATGGTCCTTTGGTTTGTGTGGAGCTAATCCTATTAAAATTTATCACCCAAAAAACAAGAAATCTTCAGCGATTTACAGTCTCAAACTTGTTTTCCAATGGGATCTGAAAAAATGAGTCCCGTAAACAACATACTGCTCGGAAGAAAGGATTTTGTTGATTAATAGTCTCAGTTGATGTTCCACTTTGATTTACATAATGAAGATAGTTACAGTAATATTACAGTAAAACATCCCAAAATAAATATATATGGGGATGTATAGTTGTAGTCTTACGTTCCATAGGGATCTAAAAAAGGTGCTACCAATAGACACGATAAAGCGAATCCCTCTTCAGTGTACGCATACATACAGTCTTGATATGTGCAAGTGAACCATTTTATATTATTTTACTAGAAATCACTGAAATGTGGTTTTTAACTTAACTTAACTTTATTTGGTTGTATCTTACTTTACTTAGTTATACTGTTCTAGAAGTCTCTGCAGAGTCTGTAAACAACCAGTTTATTTTACTCAATTTTTTTAAAAACTAAGTGCATCCAATCTATTTTTAAACTCATCAATTGACCCTGCTCCGACTACTTCCTGTGGCAATGCATTCCAAGCATTCACCACTATCTGACTAAAAATATATTTCCTAATATCTAATGTGCAGCTTTCTTTAATTAATTTATAGATGTGTCGTCCTGGTCTTCTGTTGGGTTCTATTTTTTAAATGTTATTAAAGTCTAATTTAATATTTTCCTTCATTATCTTATAAACCTGTAAATAAATCACTTCGAATTCTTCTCTTTTCTAGACTTTGTAGGCCGGATTTTCTGAGTCTTTCCTCATAACTATAATTCGTGAATCCCACTATCAGTTTTCTTCCTCGTCTTTGTGTCATTTCCAGCATGTTTATATCCCCTCAATGATAGGGACTCCACACCTGTACACATTAATCCAATCTAGGTCTATCCTACCGCTTTATACACTTTGACAATCAATTCCTTGCTCCTATGTTTAATATTTCTTTTTAATCATACCTAACATTGAGGGGAATGGCGTGGGCTAGTGGCTAAGTGACTCGGGCCACAAACCGAAGGTTCCTGGGTTCGCTCCCCATCACAGCATCGGTCGCTACCCGGGGAAACGAACCTTTAGAAAATGCAGGAGGAAGCATGCCTACGTCGATGTACTGGGCGACAGACACAAAATGAAAACATAGTGCAACGCACACCGTATTAGGGAATAGAGAAATAAAGGCGAATGCAAATAACAAACAACAACAAAAAATACCTAACATTGCATTTGCCTTTTTCACTGCTACCTGGACTTGCTCAATCACCTTACTTGTATGATCTATTATAACCCCTAGGTTCCTTTCTTTTTTCTGTCTTTCTAATAGCATTCTCTTCCACTCTGCAATTATATTTCATAGTGGGTGACTGAACATTAAACTGCATCTGTCAGCGCTAGAGCTATTCTTGAAAAATTGTATCTAAATCCGCCCTCAGTATATCCAACTCTGCTTTAGACGAGACACCTCTGCACAGTTTTGTCATTCGCCAATTTTGCAATCTTGAGTTCGATATCATTGTCCAAATCATGAATGATATCAAGACTGACATCGGTCCTAAGTCCTGTTTCACTCCACTTTTTACCTCTACCACTCAAAAACTCTTTAGTTAATGCGCACTCTACGCCTCCCTTCCGTTAACTAATTTTCTTTTCATTTTAGAATAAGAAAACCATGAAAACTAACGAAGACATAATGCTAGGCTAGTAAACTTAGTTCATACATTCGCTTGCCTGGGTGCACTTTAAATGCGAAAGAAACGCCAAATCATATTTGAGTCTACTTACAGCCCGGAAGAAATCTGGTCGCGTTAAGTACATTGTAATTACATTACCAGTTTGTCACTTTCGTAAAAAAATGATTTGGCTAAGTCGTCTGAGCTATCTGCTTTCGAAAGAATAATTCCCGCAACATTGATCGATGTTCAAAGTATGGATCTGATCAGGGTTTCTCAAGCGGCGTGAAGCGAACTCAATGTTCCCATAAAAGGGTGTAGATGTTCCGAATAATAATAATAATACCTAACAATGATAATAATAATAACGTGTCTATTATCGATACGGACAACACACATGCCACGAGATACTATATCTTCCAGTCTGTGGGTGACCATTGGATCTATCAAGCCAATGCGAGCGCGGAAAGTTTTATAGTATGACCAGCAAACATAACCTGCAGCTGCTACTGGTAGTGATATCTCCCATGCTCTTGACTTCCTGATTGCGCGTCTGTTCTGGGATGCCTGACCACAGAGACCTTCTCTGATTGTTCGTCTGTATTGGCTGCCTCACCACGGAGACCCACTCTGATTGCGCCTCTATCTTGGCTGCCTGACCCCGGAGACCCTCTCTGATTGCGCCTCTATCTTGGCTGCCTGACCCCGGAGACCCTCGCTGTTTGCGCCTCTATCTTGGCTGCCTGACCCAGGAGACCCTCTCTGATTGCGCCTCTATCTTGGCTGCCTGACCCCGGAGACCCTCGCTGTTTGCGCCTCTATCTTGGCTGCCGGATCACGTAGAACGTCGATGATTTCAATGCTTTTGTTAACCCCACCTTTTCAGGCTGAACAATTTTGAGCCAGGTTTCTCATGTGATAATGTCTATTTGGCAACACTTAAGAGACTCCATCAGACCGCCCGTGAAGCGCATTTATTACTCACCCGTGATAGTTTCCCTTTACTCAGTTCGTTTTACGGAAGACTCATTGTGAGCCTCATTGATTAACATTCGAACAAGGTAACCAGGCTATCTCTGTGTGACTTTTTGCAATATTGCTTGAATGCCATGCACGCTGACTCAGGACAGGCTTTGTGATATGATCCTGTTAGCGAACATACAGTATGCGTCTATGACAAGTCACAGATAAGTGATTGAACTTTTTATGGTGACCAGTGTAGATAGTCAAGCTCTCGCACGCGTAGAGAAGGCTGGAGATAATGGTAGCACGCTAGACCTACAGCGCAACCGTTATGCTGATTCCTCGTCGTACCCACACTGTCGATCATTTCAACCAAATAGAGTGCTCATCTTTGCTATTATATCAGCAATTATCAGTGATCTCGATAGCGGGCTTCTGAGAAAGACAAATGTTTGTCTATTTGTAATGTATGTCCCCTCATTGTAACTACTAGTTGCTTATACGTTTTACCTGGACCTGGTTGATACATAACCTCAGTTTTCTTTGAGCTAATGGCCAAATCAAAATTATCACAAGCAGCAGAGAACCGACCAATGCCTTTTTTGCATATTCCGTTCTGAGCTGCTGTTTATAGCGCAGTCATCCGCAAACAAGAGTTCGTTTATCGTATTGCTCACCACCCTGGTTGTTACATTCGGATTCCGGAATTTAAAAGGCCCCCTTTCATGCGAAACGTTATTGGTATGCCATTCTTTGTATCCTTGAAAGTGTCCCTCATTATATCTGAAAACATCATGTTGAACAGGATCTGCCAAGTGTACATACCTGGTTCGTTGCTGACCTCAAGTGATGTGGAGGGCTGACCACTGTCACGCGCACGCTCGCACGTCTTCGCGCAAACAACAGTTAATCTAGACAAACCAAGGCAGACCCAGATACGGAAAGTGGAGGCATACATGAAGTAATCTGGACAAACCAATGCTGATCCAGATACGGGAAGTAGAGGCAAACATATATTAATCTGGACAGACCAGGGCAGTTCAAGATATGGGATGTCGAGGCAAACATGAATTAATCTGGTTAAACCAAAGCGGATTAAGATCCGGGATGTCGAGGCAAACATGAATTAATCTGGTTAAACCAAAGTGGATTAAGATCCGGGATGTCGAGGTTAACATGAATTAATCTGGTTAAACCAAAGCGGATTAAGATCCGAGATGTCGAGGCAAACATGAATTAATCTGGTTAAACCAAAGCGGATTAAGATCCGGGATGTCGAGGCAAACATGAATTAATCTGGTTAAACCAAAGCGGATTAAGATCCGGGATGTCGAGGCAAACATGAATTGATCTGGTTAAACCAAAGCGGATTAAGATTTGGAATGTCGAGGCAAACAAGAATTAATCTGGTTAAACCAAAGCGGATTAAGATCCGGATGTCGAGGCAAACATGAATTAATCTGGACAGACCAAGACACTCCAAGATACGGGAAGCGGAGGCCAACAGGAATTCATCTGGACAGACCAAGACACTCCAAGATACGGGAAGCGGAGGCAAACAGGAATTCATCTGGACAGACCAAGACACTCCAAGATACGGGAAGCGGAGGCAAACAGGAATTCATCTGGACAGACCAAGACACTCCAAGATACGGGAAGCGGAGGCAAACAGGAATTCATCTGGTCAGACCAAGACACTCCAAGATACGGGAAGCGGAGGCCAACAGGAATTCATCTGGACAGACCAAGACACTCCAAGATACGGGAAGCGGAGGCAAACAGGAATTCATCTGGACAGACCAAGACACACCAAGATACGGGAAGCGGAGGCCAACAGGAATTTATCTGGACAGACCAAGACACTCCAAGATACGGGAAGCGGAGGCAAACAGGAATTCATCTGGACAGACCAAGACACTCCAAGATACGGGAAGCGGAGGCAAACAGGAATTCATCTGGACAGACCAAGACACTCCAAGATACGGGAAGCGGAGGCCAACAGGAATTCATCTGGACAGACCAAGACACTCCAAGATACGGGAAGCGGAGGCAAACAGGAATTCATCTGGAAAGACCAAGACACTCCAAGATACGGGAAG
>JAVGWX010000014.1:7794152-7876652 GCA_036924085.1 Ariolimax columbianus
CATTATAAAGGAAATAACATACCTCCATGTACTAGCCTAACAATTTAATCAAATGTGCACTAGATTGACAATCACCGGGGCAGAGAAGTGTGGGGAGGGAAGATCGCTTCTTCTTCTCGGTTGTGATTGTTGTTATTATACCTGCATGCAAAGTCCAGTTCTCTGGATAAATGTTTATGTGGTGGAGGTCTCTCCATGACTTCCAAACAGCTGTATGTGGTGGAGATCTCTCCATGACTTCCAAACAGCTTTGTGTGGTGGAGGTCTCTCCATGACTTCCAAACAGCTTTGTGGGGTGGAGATCTCTCCATGACTTCCAAACAGCTTTATGTGGTGGAGATCACTCCATGACTTTCAAACAGCTTTGTGTAGTGGAGATCTCTCCATGACTTCCAAACAGCTTTGTGTGGTGGAGATCTCCCCATGACTTTCAAACAGCTTTGTGTGGTGGAAATCTCTCCATGACTTTCAAACAGCTTTATGTGGTGGAGATCTCTCCATGACTTCCAAACAGCTTTGTGCGGTGGAGATCTCTCCTTAACTTCCAAACAGCTTTGTGTGGTGGAGATCTCTCCATGACTTTCACACAGCATTGTGTGGAGATTCGTCTCCGTAGTCCTGTATCCAGTCCGCAATTAGCTAAGGATGTAACAGCCTTATAGAATATACGCCATTGTCGGCGGTGATTGTCCTCACGTGCACATGAGTGATTGAGTCAATCTTAGCATGTCAGGAGTTTAGTTGACAATATAAGAAGATGGTCCAAAAGAGAGTTTAGGAAGAGATGCTGTTGTAGTTACATGTTTGCACAAAGACATGTGGAAGTCTGTTTGTCTGCTTCTCTGTGTATTTGTCTGTCATTATAGTTACAATTTATGTGTGTTTTCTGTTTGTTTTTGTTTGGTTTTCTTTTTGCATTATCCTTATTTATCTATTCCCAAAGGCAGTGTGCGTTGCACTAGTTGTTTGTATTTTGCGGCATGGGGACGGCATGGGCTAGTGGTTAAGTGGCACGGCTCACAACCAAAGGTGCTGGGTTCGATCCCCATCACAGCACCGGCCGTTACCCCGGGGAAGCAAACCCTTAGAAAATGCATGAGGAAGCAAACCCTTAGAAAATGCAGGAGGAAGTTGACATTTACATAAAATGCATTCTGGTCTGTCTGTTTGTATAGTTCTCGTTATATTTGTATGCCTCTCTGACTGTCTCTTGACATGCTTTTCTACCTGCCTGTCTGTGAGTCTGTTGACGTCATATCTATCTTTTTTGTCTTCTTACCTACGTCTACCAGTATGTCAACCCGCAAGTCTACCTTCCCATTTACCTTTCAGTCTGTCTGTCCATCAATCTATCTATTGATATATGTGTTTATATCTACGTATCAATATGTCTGTCCATAAATCTATATATCGATAAATATGTTTATATACCTACCTATCAATCTGTCCATCAATCTATATATCGATATATCTGTCTTTATACCTACCCATCAAATTGTCTGTCTATCAATCTATTTATAAAGATATCTGTTTGTGTACATACCTATCGATATACATGTATATACGTTTCTCTACTAATCCCGACGCGCAGATACAATTATAAGGTATTGGTCGGCAAGCCAAGAACTTGTGTACCGTGAACCCAAAACATAAATCAACATAAACAACTCAACGGAATCAATCTTTACAATTATGTCATGTGTCTAAGCTATCTAATTATCTTCCTTGTGTTATGCTATCTAATTCTCTTTCATCTGTGTCTTTGCCATTAAATTCTCTCCTTTATGTCTGTGCATGTAATTATCTCTCTTGTGTCTATGCTATCTAATTCCTGCCCCTGTGTCTATGCCCGCTAGTTCTCTCACTCATGTCAAGGTCATATAATTCTCTCCCTGTGCCCAGCCATGCAATTCTCTCCCCTGTGTCAATGGCATCTAATATATCCCTTGTGTCTATCCCATCTAATTCTCTCCCCTGTGTCTATCCCATCTAATTCTCTCCCGTGTGTCCATCCCATCTATTTCTATCCCCTGTGTCTATCCTATCTAATTCTCTCCCGTGTGTCTATACCTTCTAATTCTCTCCTCTGTGTCTATCCCATCTAATTCTCCCCCGTGTGTCTATCCCATCTAATTCTCTCCTCTGTGTCTATCCCATCTAATTCTCTCCCGTGTGTCTATCCCATCTAATTCTCTACCTTGCCTTTCAAATATATATCTTCTGCTCTGCTCCTGAATAATTTAACTCTCTCTCTCTCTCTCTCTCTCTCTCTCTCCCACTCGCCTTAGTTATCTAATTCTCTCTCCTCCACCTAAAACAATAGATCTCTCTCTCCTCCTCATCCTCTCATCGAATTCTTCCCTAGGCATAAAACGTCTAACCAGCTTCCATGTGCCCAAAACATTATTTTCGTTCCCCGAAGCACTTGTCTGCTCTTCTTTATCCATAGCATGTCATTCCCTTCTGTATAATTCAGTCATCTAAATCTCTCTCCTGCACTTAAACAACTTATTCCTTTCCCTGTACTCCAAGCGTATAATTCTCCCCACTCTGCACCAAACATCAAATTATCTCCCATAAACCCAAACATCAAATTATCTCCCATAAACCCAAACATCAAATTATCTCCCATAAACCCAAACATCAAATTATCTCCCATAAACCCAAACATCAAATTATCTCCCATAAACCCAAACATCAAATTATCTCCCATAAACCCAAACATCAAATTATCTCCCATAAACCCAAACATCAAATTATCTCCCATAAACCCAAACATCAAATTATCTCCCATAAACCCAAACATCAAATTATCTCCCATAAACCCAAACATCAAATTATCTCCCATAAACCCAAACATCAAATTATCTCCCATAAACCCAAACATCTAATTATCTCCCATAAACCCAAACATCAAATTATCTCCCATAAACCCAAACATCTAATTATCTCCCATAAACCCAAACATCTAATTATCTCCCATAAACCCAAACATCAAATTATCTCCCATAAACCCAAACATCTAATTATCTCCCATAAACCCAAACATCTAATTATCATTCCATGCGCACGAACAGCGAAAATGTACTTTTCTTTCCCTTATTCATCGATTTGTCAGTACTCCACATCTTGTATCCCACCTGTTACTCAACAAATTACCGAGTAAGTACTGTCCCCTGAGCGAAACGCCCGTTACCAGTCTCGTCTTGTAAGAGTTGTGCAGTCCTTGTGTCCTGTCTACAGAACATAATGAACCAGATTCGATGACTTTAACACCATCACGTGTCAAACCTAGTGACGTTTTCAATGACCCTCCTCTCTCAGAATGTGGCCAATTAATTTTGCCTGTATTTGTTTTCTTCGTCTTACGCTTTCGTTTTGAATATTTGCTGCTGTGTATTTTTCCCCCCAGTCATCTTTAATCATGATTAACGAAAAGACATTGCTGAAACAAACAAACAAAAATAGATTTGAAGCGTTGATATATATATGTTGTGAATGTGGCTGTTTCGTGAGTTTGTTAATGTGCTTCGCCTTTTTAGGAACCTTAACTTTCATGGCATCTCTTTTACTAATGTTCTATAACCGGCAACTATTTACCATTGCTGGAATTGTACATGTAATTTAAGATTAGGTCAAAGTTGAACATACCTAACAGTTCTAACACATGAGCAGCACTTTTATGGACGACGGGAAGTTTGAGAGAAAAATCAACTTAGATGTCAGATAGCACCTGATTCTGACAAATCTAGTGTCAACACAACTTAAACACCAGACCATCAACTTGTGATAAACAGTTTCTTTTCACCAGTGTCAGACTTGGTACTTAACTAAGGCACAGGAGCGGAAGATTGCAACGTGGGAAAAAATATGCCTGAGAAAAGCCATCAATGTCACCAGTTGACACAGAATGAGTAATGGCTACATTAGGCATTTGTTGAGAGGTGCCCTTTGTGCTCTATACACAGGAAGACAGGACAGAACAAGTATGGTTTGGACATCTTACGAAAATACACTAGGATCGACTACCCCTGCATACGTATAGCACGTTAAGATAGTGATGTAAGCCAAGAAGAAGTACACGTTGTGAATGGATGGATGAAATAATAGAAACTATACAGCACGAACTTACGACATTTGGCTCAAGAACTTCAGCTCCCCACGCTACAGAGCAGCACAAGTGAATGGACAAGTTGAGGCGAGTGAATTGAGAAGTTTAGTCGAGTGAATGGACAAGTTGATGCGAGCGATTTGAGCAGTTGGGGCGAGTGAATGGAGAAGTTGAGGAGGGAATGGAGAAGTTGAGTCGAGTGAATGGAGAAGTTGAGTCGAGTGAATGGAGAAGTTGAGTCGAGTGAATGGAGCAGTTGAGTCGAGTGAATGGAGAAATTGAGTCGAGTGAATGGAGAAGTTGAGTCGAGTGAATTGAGAAGTTGAGTCGAGTGAATGGAGAAGTTGAGTCGAGTGAATGGAAAAGTTGAGTCGAGGGAATGGAGAAGTTGAGTAGAGTGAATGGAGAAGTTGAGTCGAGTGAATGGAGAAGTTGAGTAGAGTGAATGGAGAAGTTGAGTCGAGTGAATGGAGAAGTTGAGTAAAGTGAATAACATGCGACATCCAAACAAACCATCCACACATTAAATAGGAGATCAATCAATTAGATTCTGATATAGAAGAAAAATAAATTGGTATATATACTTCTATGTGGATATATATATATATATAAGAAAGGTACATATCTGCTGAACAGAAGAGAAGAGAAATAAGGAACTCGTGAAGACTTTGGCGTGAAGCTAGAATGGATGAGTCGGACAGCTCTTGGTTAGTAAGGGTCAGCAGCCTGAATAAATGGGAATATTTGTTATGACAATGTCATGTGCAGTCAGTGCAAATTAAACATTGCTGTGTCTATTACTAGCCGACCATCCACATCGTACACAAGTGTAGAAGGTACAGACATACTGTGCGACGACAAGTCAGTAACTAGGACACATATGACTATTTTAAATAAATATAAAAGTTTTACGAACTTCAAAACCGTTTATTATTGTACTTACATTGTCCGTTATCACTCAACACAATTTCCACGATTGATACACTTATTCCATGGCTTTATTGATACGCAAAACATAATTTCCACCAATATTGATACACTTATCCCATGGCTTTATTGATGTGTAAAACATAATTCCCACCAATATTGATACACTTATCCCATGGCTTTATTGCTTTATTGATGTGTAAAACATAATTCCCACCAATATTGATACACTTATCCCATGGCTTTATTGATGTGTAAAACATAATTTCCACCAATATTGATACACTAATCCCATTACGGTGTGCAACTCTCCATATGTAAGCCTTCCTTGCTGAGGTTGGAGAGCTTGCTCGCGTCTATGATCTGAGGAGCTATGCCGGCGGGAGTTTTATTTCTGGCAAAGTCACCTATGCCGGACAGGTCATTGGAGAGGGGTTAGACAAAAAGGGCTAAGGAGCAGGTGGAGACCTATAGGTGTAGCTGCAGAACCTACCGGCGAGTGGTACATGCTCTGGGCTGCACCAGTCTACCACCACTCCATGGGTGAGGTGCATTCTTGTCTCGTTCTTTACTTTTGGTTCTCTATCATTTATCCCCATGCATGACAAAGAGATGCAGACCAGTGAACATTGCACCTCTGCCATTTTGTGACGATCTTTTAGGTGGCGGGGAATGCCACACATACCATCACTACAGGTGGGCTGCCAGGACGTGACAATCTTCCAGGTGGAGGGGATGCCACACATACCATCACTACAGGTGGGCTGCCAGGACGTGACAATCTTCCAGGTGGAGGGGATGCCACACTTACCATCACTACAGGTGGGCTGCCAGGACGTGACAATCTTCCAGGTGGAGGGGATGCCACACATACCATCACTACAGGTAGGCTGGCAAAACTAACGGAAGAATGATGAGATAGCTGATCCAGATGAATATGATATGTCCCTGGCAGGACGTGACGATCCTGGTACACCGACACACTGGACTGCCTCCCTTTGGGGATACTCGAAAGATGAGTCCATAGCCCCCTTCGTAGTCAAGATGCCTCTAAGACAACAGACTTTATACGAGATTCGACGTCGCCTCAACAATTGAGGAGAACGTGTGCTTCTCCCCGGGAGGCATTGGGCTGTCAAGTGGTGCCAGCTCACAGCTAACGGGATTATATTATCATCAGCATTGGTGCGCAAAAAAAAACCTGCAGCATAGAAGTCTTTGTTCTGCTCTCTTATCCACATTTGTATGTGACGTTCAACCTATTCATTATTCGATGAAACATCTCCCACCACGATGGGATAGTGCTGTAGGCTGAACAACGCGAACACTCTTTTATAGTTGATACACCGTCTATCGTAACTCGCCTGTCAGCTCGAATCATCTTCCACCAAGATGGGATGGTGATGTAGACTGAACAACGCGAACACTCTTTTACAGTTGATACACTGTCTATCGTAACTCGCCTGTCAGCTCGAATCATCTCCGCACCCGCCGTTCAGATGTTTCTGTTGCAATATGAACATGGCGACAATCTAGAGTTTCATTAGCAATTGATGAGAGTCCTTGAGATGAAGCGCAAAGCTGGATCGATAAACCTTTCTCTCCGTAAACAGAAAGCCTTTCGCTATAAATGACCTATGCAGAAAGTTCATTTGTCCAAAAAAACACACATCAGCAGGTCGTTGTTTGACTGTATACGCTTGAGGCATGGACGACCTTAGATAGGCTGACATCAGGAAACCCCATTGAGACGTCACATTCCACTGCTTGCTACAAAATGGAACTCATATTGTGCTAAGGTTTATAATCAATCCATGCTCCACACAGAGAAATAAAACAAATTCACAATACAAAATACAACACATCACTGTTGAGAATGGTTCTTTCACAGAATCCTGTCTTTAAACTAACTGCATATCCATCTTTTGTTTCCCAAACAAGCTATTATAGTTGCACGGATAGTTGACACACGCAAGCTCCGTTATTTAGTCAGCCGTGGAATGTGAGGTTTCAAGGGGATTTCTCTGTGAGTCAGAAGGCCTGTATCTACAGTAGGCTGTGGTTGAGCCCATGTTACATTTTGTTTTGGAGGAGGTTCGCACGGGCATGCAACTACTAGCGTCTGCTACTTACAGTAATCACAAAGCTGGACGTTGCTGCTACTTAGCGTCTGCTACCTACAGTAGTCACAAAGCTGGATGTTGCTGCCACCTAATGACTAGCGTCTGCTACCTACAGCAACCACAAGGCTGGATGTTGCTGCCACCTAATGGCACCTTTAGAAAAAAAAACAGCTACATTTTTCAGATATCCTATCAGTGATTGACCGACATACTGACTTACACTCGTATATTCTGACATTGGTGTGTGTAACCCAGGAATATCGCGCCAGAATGCTATTGGCTCTTGTCTCTCGTCGCGTTCTGTTTTACTCCATCAGGAACGTGGGACCTTCACTACAGTCGACTTCTTACAGGCATCATGCGCAGAAGCACATTTTGTGTGCTTGCAACTGTGGTTTCTGTAGCAAATTCTATTACACGGTGAGGCTGCTAAAACTCTCTTTAGTCTCGTTTGGGACATGTATGAAAGTGCAGTGGGCCTATTCTTTCCACCCTGTCATGGGTCCTGGTTCAACTAAGGAAGAACACAAACAGATGGGGTCACAAACTCCAGCCATCCAAATTCTGTTTTGCCAAACCAAAAGTCAGGTACCCATTTACAACTGTGTAAAATGTAGCGTACCGAGTCCACTTTATCAATAAAGTCCTTATTCTGGACGAGACACTCTGTTCTCCCTCAACCATTCCTGGGCACTAGTCAAATGTGATACACAACTGCACAATGATCTGTCACACTTCCAGTAGTTCTATGATACACAACTACACAATGATCTGTCACACTTCCAGTAGTTCTATGATACACAACTGCACAATGATCTGTCACACTTCCAGTAGTTCTATGATACACAACTACACAATGATCTGTAACACATCCAGTAGTTCTATGATACACAACTGCACAATGATCTGTCACACTTCCAGTAGTTCTATGATACACAACTACACAATGATCTGTCACACTTCCAGTAGTTCTATGATACACAACTACACAATGATCTGTAACACATCCAGTAGTTCTATGATACACAACTACACAATGATCTGTCACACTTCCAGTAGTTCTATGATACACAACTACACAATAATCTGTCACACTTCCAGTAGTTCTATGAATGGAGGACACCCGATGTGGCAGTGTCCAGGTTTTCAATGGGGTTTTTCTATCTAGAATGTTACCACATGCATCCACATAATTCAAAACCACACACAGAAAATAACATATCAAACGGCAGGTATTATATTTATTACATGAATATCAACAAAACCAACATTTAGCAAACAGAACAGAAAATAAATATTATAAATGAACATACACAATATTATTAAAATCTTCGCGGAGGTTGTTAGCAAAAGCTTTTTGAATATTGCCCCCAACTAATCCAACCCAGTTCTGGCCGCACACTCCCCCATACATCGTTCACAAGTTGTCCTGCACGTACAACACACATTCAGATCTCTTCTAGACACAGGATACCCAACACACACATTATAGAACGACTGGCCAAGACTCAACAGCGTATGTTGGTTCAGTCAACTTGAAATTCATTTTATCTCTCTAACATTTGTAAAACAGTATATCAATCGCTCTTTTATAAAGTCGGCGAGCTAAACAGATCGCTAGCAAATTTATGTATCTTTCTCTCTCTCTGTCTCTCTGTCTCTGTCTCTCTCTGTCTCTCTCTCTCTGTGTCTCTCTCTCTGTCTCTCTCTCTGTCTCTGTCTCTCTCTCTCTGTCTCTCTCTCTGTCTCTCTCTGTCTCTCTCTCTGTCTCTCTGTCTCTCTCTGTCACTCTCTCTATCTCTCTCTCTCTCTCTCTCTCTCTCTCTCTCTCCATGGCCAGCCTGCTTGAGCTAAACTTTTTCTAGTATTATATAGTCTCAAGCAGTATCTGAGCTGTCCAATGATCCTCTGTGGAATGTCTGACCCAGCCATCCTCTAGTTTGGATCTACCTCCATTTACTTGTTATTGGCACAAACCAATCTGAATTCCTGTCACTTAAAATGTCGCAGCAAGCCCTGCTGGCCGCTGTCACTAACCCCCACTACTCAAATCGAAACGCCAGAGAGGTCAGCTTCTACCCCCTACCTGTTTTCCTTTGTCGACTTAGTGTCGAGAGGGTGAGTGACTTTGGCATAGTGTTGAGAGGGTGAGTGACCTTGGAACACATTCAGGTACATTTTTTCTCAGAGTCGCCGACCCAACTACCCTTGCCCTAAACGCTCATGCTCCGGCTGGAATTGTTACACCAAGTTTTACCGAAATCCGAAAACAAATCAGGAGCAAACATTATTAGCACTGTAACTTACTGGGGAAGGGGGGAGGGGGGTGGTGGTATACATTTTGTCCAGAGTATAAAGTCTAAGTTGGTATTTTACCTCGTTTAGACAAAGAAACGCATGCCTTATTGGTATTTTACCTCGTTTAGACAAAGAAACGCATGCCTTATTCGTATTTTACCTCGTTTAGACAAAGAAACGCCTGCCTTATTGGTATTTTACCTCGTTTAGACAAAGAAACGCATGCCTTATTGGTATTTTACCTCGTTTAGACAAAGAAACGCATGCCTTATTCGTATTTTACCTCGTTTAGACAAAGAAACGCATGCCTTATTCGTATTTTACCTCGTTTAGACAAAGAAACGCATGCCTTATTGGTATTTTACCTCGTTTAGACAAAGAAACGCATGCCATTGGTATTTTACCTCGTATAGACAAAGAAACGCATGCCTTATTGGTATTTTACCTCGTTTAGACAAAGAAACGCATGCCTTATTGGTATTTTACTTCGTTTAGACAAAGAAACGCATGCCTTATTGGTATTTTACCTCGTATAGACAAAGAAACGCATGCCTTATTGGTATTTTACCTCGTATAGACAAAGAAACGCATGCCTTATTGGTATTTTACCTCGTTTAGACAAAGAAACGCATGCCTTATTGGTATTTTACCTCGTTTAGACAAAGAAACGCATGCCTTATTGGTATTTTACCTCGTTTAGACAAAGAAACGCATGCCTTATTGGTATTTTACCTCGTTTAGACAAAGAAACGCATGCCTTACCGAGGTTTACAGTGCATCTGATCTTTGTCAGGTTATCAATTCCCCCTTCTCCCCTCTCGTCCACCAGTTTCTACTTGGTTTGAAGTGTGGGAAAGAGTAACTGTTAAACACCCATCAGTAGACAGGGGTTGTTGCCAGACAAGATAATAACAGAACATTTCGTTTTAATATTTATAGATTTTACAATCAGCCAAGACCAGGGCAAGACCGGGGAGGTTTATCACGAAATATGTTTGTATCGCGAGCATAATATCGAGATAAATATTGGCTGTCAGATTCTGATATAGCTTGATCTGTTTGGGAATATAATGGGGGCCGTTCTTAGGGATATGGTTCCTAGCCTGTCCTATATGTGATTATTGTATCGCGAGCTTATCGCTTATAAATATGTATTATATCTGCTATGCTAAATAAAAAGATAACACCCAGAAGTTCAACGTAGTTTTTCAGTTGAAACAGCCGTTCTGAATGAAGAGTTTGAGACTTTATTGTGATAGTTCTCCAGGTTCTGCTACGTGTTGCTAGCACTTCACTTCCTCGCCCCATTGATTTCTCGAGGTGTACGTCGTATAACTGCTTACAGCTGAGTTGTTGTTTGCGAATGCCCACATTGAGTAGGTTTACTCGGTATCGGCCTTTATTTCTCATATTTATAATCCCCCCTGGCTAATTTCAGCAGTCAGAATAAAAATCGTAATGATAGATCACCGACGGGTGACTGTATGACTGAATGGTGTAGAAACATGCATGATGGACAGACAGCTCGAGATTAAAGTTGAGACCTTCACAATGTCGACAACTTAAAAAAATGTGCGCTTCTAATGGTAAGAAATTAATTAAGACAGTCTTGGAGAAGTTTGGGATATAAATGGATTAATGAAAGAAATTTTAATAAAATGGTTGAGGTATGTTAGTCATAACACCTTGCTGATAGTCGTACTGTGATGTCAAGTAGATAGTAGAGGACACATGTGGAAGAGGAAGACAACGTTATAAGTGGACGGATAACATCAACAAATTGTACGCATAAAATTGTGTCAAATCGTACTCGTGCTATCAAGAACGGAAACAAAAGACGTAGAGGATTCACCGCAACCGACCTTCGCCGTGAAGAAAGCACCTCTGACCTGAATTGATTTGTATTTTACTCACCGCCTCACCAACACACTTCCTTATTGTCGACCTGTAAATTTATTTATGTATCCATCTCTTTAGTCACAAACAATCTTCCTTAGAACCGATCTATCCATCACTCTACCCAAAATTAATCTGCCGTAGAACCAATCTATCCATATCTCTACCGGCAAACAATCTTCCTTAGATGCTATCTATCCATATTTCTACCCACAAACAATGTTCATTAGAGCAAATCTATCCATCTTTCTACCCACAAACAATCAACCTTAGAGCCAATCTATCCATCTCTCTACCCACAAACAATCTTCCTTAGAGCTTGTCCATCTCCTTCCCAACCAACATGTTTACTTATCGCATACCCACATATCCCCCTACCTACCACAACACTTACCTACCCACCACATTACCTACCCATCACACTATCTACCCATCACACAAACTACTTATCACCCTACCTTCCACCATACTTACATACCCACCCCCTACCTTCCACGAAGCTGACCTACCCACCCCCTACCTTGCACCAAGTTTACCTACCCACCACACAACCTACCCATCCCCTATCTTTCACCAAGCTTACCTATCCATCCCCATACCTACCAAAAAGCTCACCTACCCACCACACAACCTACCACCAAGCTTACCTACGCATCCCCATACCTACCACAAAGCTCACCTACCCACCACACAACCTACCACCAAGCTTACCTACCCATCCCCATACCTACCACAAAGCTCACCTACCCACCACACAACCTACCACCAAGCTCATCTACCCACCACACAACCTACCACCAAGCTCACCTACCCACCACACAACCTACCACCAAGCTCACCTACCCACCACACAACCTACCACCAAGCTCACCTACCCCCCACACAACCTACCACCAAGCTCACCTACCCACCACACAACCTACCACCAAGCTCACCTACCCACCACACAACCTACCACAAAGCTTACCTACCCATCCCCATACCTACCACAAAGCTCACCTACCCACCACACAACCTACCACCAAGCTTACCTACCCATCCCTCTACCTACCACAAAGCTCACCTACCCACCACACAACCTACCACCAAGCTCACCTACCCACCACACAACCTACCACCAAGCTTACCTACCCATCAACATACCTACCACCAAGCTCACCTACCCACAACACAACCTACCACCAAGCTTACCTACCCACCACACAACCTACCACCAAGCTCACCTACCCACCACACAACCTACCACCAAGCTTACCTACCCATCCCCCTACCTACCACAAAGCTCACCTACCCACCACACAACCTACCACCAAGCTTACCTACCCACAACACAACCTACCACCAAGCTTACCTACCCACCACACAACCTACCACCAAGGTTATCTACCCACCACACAACCTACCCATCCCCCTACCTTTCACTAAGCTTACCTACTAATGACACTGACTACCAGGAAGCTTACCCACTCCCACTCAGAATTTGTCTGCCCCCTGCACACCTCTTGTATTATCGACCTGCCTGCTGACTATTATGAAGTATACAACGATGTGATAATACCAGTACAGTACACAAGGACGTTATTGATCCTGGTCTATGTAATAAACGAGGATGTGCGTGTGTCTGTCATCAAATTAAAAAGTATTCTGTTTATTAACACCCACGTATCCAGGACCAGATTCACTAAATAAGCATAGGGGCCTCTTTAGTTCCCTCTAGGGTTTTAGGCCCTATAGAAACAACAAGTTACCAATTAATTTTGTTCAGGATTTTCAAGGGTTGTATAAATAAATGTGAGTTGTGACGCCAAGATGCACTCCTGGCGCTAAACAACTACGGTGTGAAATAACGTCATTGGCTGGTGTACTAGGTTCGCGGTGTGACTTGGATGGGGTCAATGTGTGAACATCTTCGAAGATCGAATTAAAATATCTGGCAGTCGGGAGGAGAGAGAATTATTACCGTTGGGATATGAGGGAGTGGAGGGATAATTGAGGGGTAACTAACAATTTCAAAACTTGCATAAATATTTCGGGAATCGTCTGGTAGACCACATGGTCACGAAAATGAACGGTTTCCGTTGAAAACGTAAACATTAGTCGTTCATTAACCTCTAAAAAACATTCCTGAAAATCTACGATTCAACGAAATATCAAGTGACTGTTTAAGTCGGATGTATTGGACCGAAAGGTGCAAATATCGCAGTCAAGCTGTAAACTACGGCACAACGCATTCCGTTCTATGGACTACATTCTGCTACTTAAAGCCTTTTCAGGGCTTGGTAGCCAACCCATCGAGTGAGAAATCCTGATTGAGACCAACCGGCATGTACCAACCGAAACAAAAATAATTGTCAACATTTAACTTCAAAGTCTTCATCTGTCGACAACTTCGAACATACCCAAAATTGACCATGACAGTACATCCACACAAGCCGTTAGATGTCTGGGCGCACGATATCCGCAACCCTCACAGGATAGGTCCATCATATTTGTATCTGCCGAAGCAAACATATTTCATATCTTCATCTTTCATTAACCGCTAACTCAAAGCAGACAAAATTTCGAGAACTCACTCTCTAGGGCAGAAGTAGGAAACTAATGTTACCTCAGGGGCAGAAAACAGACCCAAATTATGTCTTAAAATGGCGAATAAGACCATCTCTGTACAACATTAAAGACGTTATCTCGCCTAGTGATCCTGGGGCCCCAATTTAAGGACCAAATAACAGGATCACTGCCCCGGTCGTTCAACTCCATGAAGTGTAAACACCACATCTTCCGGTTCAATGTTAATGAAAACGACACATATTTACCCGCTCTGATCGCAACTGTTTATATCTGTTAATTTCGTCCGTGCTGTCCTCTATCTCTGTCTAATTGCTCTCCTGATTAGCTGCTAGTGCTACAGAAAGGCAGCAAGGGATGAAACTTGACATACGGGATAAAACTTGACACAAGGGATGAAACTAGACACAAGGGATGAAACTTGACACAAGGGATGAAACTTGACATAAGGGATGAAACTTGACACAAGGGATGAAACTTGACACAAGGGATGAAACTTGACATAAGGGATGAAACTTGACACAAGGGATGAACTTGACACAAGGGATGAAACACAAAATGAGTTATGTGTCCAATGTTCCATACGCGACATTAACTTCACATTTATTTTCGCTGTAAACGTAAAACTGGCGTCCACTCGTGTATGTGAGGTTTTACGTTTGTCTCCTGCGTGTTAGCGAGGCCCATGAGGGAAGTAAAGAGCAGTAACACTGCAACCCACTGCAACCTGTCTTGTTAGTTATGTAGTAAAAGGTCAATAAAAAGCTGGACATGTGGCCGGCTACCCCATTGTGTAGAAATTATAAACCACTGAAACTGAAAAAACAACTTTTAAACAATAAAGAGAAGTCTAATTAGTCTGGAAATAGAGCATTTGTTTTTCCCAGTCGAGATAGAGAGTAGAACTTCTGTTACCGGCACGCTCCAGTCGGCACAGAAACAAATTGGCAACTGTCTTACCGTTTAGAAAGAAACTAACCGCCCCAAACTGTGACCTCGTAAAATGAAGTCTCCAACACTTCATTCCCAACAGCAATGTCTGTTAATGTGCCACCGTTACCTTTCTAAACCGTATGGTAAAAGAGGGTTGTGTATGGGGCTGGCTACCTAATCCTACAGAAAATATGTCACAAGATAGATAAGAGAAAATCTCTAAACGTAGTGGTTACATAAGAATGAATAAATACAGATTTATGAAGATGTGCATGCTCAGCTAAAAGATGCAACTAACAAGTACAACAGACAAACTATATTCCACCAACAGGGCTCATTAATATAAGGAAGAGTGACAACTTTTCCTTGACACATGCTCCAGCGGGAGCAGCTTTGGGATAACGGTCAAGTTTAAGAGCAAGATTGTTATAGAAGACGGTTGAGATGTTAAACCAGAGATATAATCGAGGGTCTTGTTCTCTAGAGTTAAGATCCGAAGTCATTGCAGTCCAGGCAGAATCATAGGTACTTTGTTCATCTCATTGTGAGAATGCAGTCATACCGCATTGTTCATGTAACATTCTACAGAGAAACATCCGAAGAAAAGGAGAGAAGTAAACCGAGGAAAAAGTGGATAGACGACGTAAACAAGGCCTGCCGTAAAGCGGGGTAAGTGTCAGTCGGGCTAGACGTGAGAGACTAACACATACCACGACACTTGGCTACAGCCCGGTAGAAAGTCAGACGACACTGCGCTACAACCCGGTAGAACGTCAGACGACAGTGGGCTAAAACCCGGTAGAAAGTCAGACGACACTGGGCTACAACCCGGTAGCAAGTTAGACGACACTGAGCTACAAGATAAGTAAATATTGAAGAACATAGCTCCTAGTGGTTCCCGTAGCTCGCTGGTTGAACACACTCGTTCGACTTTTCAGGCTCACCTCTCTGCTGACCCAGGTGTGATTTCCAAGCATTGCAATCTGCGCATGACTAGTTCACCGACTTCCGTGTCTTCTATCAAGATACGGACGTTGATATGTCCTAAATTTCTCTTATATTCCTTGCAAGTGTCAACACTACGGCAGGAATATCCAGATACCATGATGCAAACTCCAGCATTAGCAGAACAGTACGCCCACACAAGATGCCAAAAGTTCCACGCTCCCATGTCCGCTATCCACTCATGCCATAGCCACTCTTTCTGTGCCTTCTGAAGCAAGTATTGAAAGTCATAGAAGATCAGTGCGCTCGTTGAAAAGGTCTCAGGTAGCCACCTCAGATACCAGGTCACTGCTTCGATCTCCATTCTCATTTTGGAGGTAAGATATGGGGGGGGGGGGGGGGGGGGGGTTCCTGTTGGCATGTATTCACCAATTTGCTCAGCACCGACCTCGCCTTTCTTTTACAGTGAAGTCCCAACCTGTGTTCTTGCCGCCCTGCATGGATCCATCGTTATATTTGACATCGACACCCTGGGCGTTATTTGACATCGACAACCTAGGCATTATTTGACATCGACACCTTGGGCGTTATTTCACATTGACAACCAGGGCATTATTTGACATTGACAACCTGGGCATTATTTTACATCGATACCCTGGCCATTATTTGACATCGACAACCTTGGCATTATTTGACATCGACAACCTTGGCATTATTTGACATCGACAACCTGGGCATTATTTGACATCGACAACCTGTGCATTATTTGACCTCGACAACCTGGGCATTATTTGGCCTCGACAACCTCGGCATTATTTGACATCGATAACCTCGGCATTATTTGACCTCGACACCCTGGGCATTATTTGACATCGACAACCTTGGCATTATTTGACATCGACAACCTGTGCATTATTTGACCTCGACAACCTGGGCATTATTTGACCTCGACAACCTCGGCATTATTTGACATCGACACCCTGGGCATTATTTGACATCGACACCCTGGGCATTATTTGACATCGACACCCTGGGCATTATCCATTATTAGTTATTTGATCTCGAGACTCGTTTCCCCATTGCGCTAGTCTCTGCATCCCTCTCTATGGAGTAATAACTCAGTGTTAATCTGTCCTTGTATCCCTAGTTTCCACCCTACTAATTACGGTTGTTCTTAGCCTATCTGGCTAAAGTGCGTAGAGATAGTGTAAACATAATAGCCGTTCATAATTTCATATCGGAAATCTTCACAGGACAGTTTCAGATTAGCATCCACAAGCGATAACAGTGGCGTTCCTCCCTTTTGACTATTTGACGGTGGTGATGATTTGTTCCGGTTCTTTATATATCTCGGGATGTCCTGAAGATGGGTGACCCTCGGTCCACCTCGCTGTAGTGCAATGTCAAGTGTCACAGTATGTTTACCAGTTTCTGGATCACAGTAACGTCCTCAACCTCGCTGGCCAGGCTGCTGTAAAACAGCGTTCTTTCATGTGCATAAACGTCAGTTTAAATTATGCTCAGATTTTTTTTTCTTCTTCTTCTTTTTCTTCTTCTTCTTTTTCTTCTTCTTCTTCTTCTTCTTCTTCTTCTTCTTCTTCTTTGACGTTTGTTCTGAAAAGGGGATCAAGATGCTGCAGCGGTCAGCGACCCATAGCTGACTGCTAACGTCAGGGCCAGCGAACCATAGCTGCAAAGACCCTTCTACACCTCCACGTGGTGATCCTGGATAACAGGCTGCAGCAAGGCAGACTGGCTAAGGAGAAGGGATCGAAAAGGGAATGCTAACCCGGTACTCAAAAAATGCTTGCTGAAGTCGGATGTGTTGGACCGAAAGGTGCAAATATCACAGCCAAGCTGTAAACTACGACACAACGTGTTCCGTTCTCTGGACTACATTCTGCTACTTAAGCCCTTTCAGGGTTTGGTAGTGGGAGATTGAGAATGAACGAAGAAGAAGAAGAAGAAGAAGTTCTGAAAAGGATGTGACGTTGTTTTATACACCGAGGCTGCAATATCTGCGCATTCCGGTCTACCACATCCATACTTTTTTTGAGCATCAGGTTTGTCTTCCCATTACTCTAGACAGACTATACTAGAGGAGCCAGTTTCCAGAGCTACCAGTTGAAGACGGAATACGATGTTGGTTAGCTCTCCTTCACTGACCTTGATGAGAGCAGCCAGATGCGAGCAGCAGGTTAATGTCGTCACTGTCGTGTGACTGTAGTTCCAGTATGACCTGACCCTGACGCCATAAACCTACCACCCACAGCGTGTGATGTGAGCTTCGACTGACTATGGGTGTGCGTAGGGCTGGCAAACTTTTCGTGTAAAACACATTGCTGCATACATTTTTATTGAAAGTTGTTGTTGGTGTTGATGGTGTTGGTGTTGTTGATGTTATTGGTGTTGATGTTGTTGCTGTTGTTGTTGCTGTTGTTGCTGATGATGATGCTTTTGCTGTTGTTGTTGATGTTGTTGTTGATGATGTAGTTGTTGATGCTATTGCTATTGTTGTTGGTGATGTTGCTGTTGGTGCTGTTGTTGTTGGTGATGTTGCTGTTGGTGCTGTTGTGGTTGCTGTTGCATGCACACGGTGAGCAAATGGTCTCTTGTGTGCGCCCTGAAAACGTAATTAGGTGGCGGGATGCAACTGATATTCTCAGATCCAGAGCATTCTGAAGAAGTCGGACATGGGTCGTCCAAGCGATTGTGCCATGTTTGGTTTCGTGTATGTGATGCTTATTACTACGGGGATCATGTTGTTTCCCACCTCGTTAGACAGACTGTAACAGTTTGTTTCAATCGAGAACTGCAAGAGATTAAGGTGGGGCCTTAGTCAATATGTTTAGCCTGACCCTGACTAACATTGTCTGACCAGCATGTTTAGCCTGACCCTAACTAACATTGCCTGACCGGGCATGTTTAGCCTGACCCGGACTAATATTGTCTGACCAGCATGTTTAGCCTGACCCTGACTAACATTGTCTGACCAGCATGTTTAGCCTGACCCTGACTAACATTGTCTGACCAGCATGTTTATCCTGACCCTGACTAACATTGTCTGACCAGCATGTTTAGCCTGACCCTGACTAACATTGTCTGACCAGCATGTTTAGCCTGACCCTGACTAACATTGTCTGACCAGCATGTTTAGCCTGACCCTGACTAATATTGTCTGATCAGCATGTTTAGCCTGGCCCTGACTAACATTGTCTGACCAGCATGTTTAGCCTGACCCTGACTAACATTGTCTGACCAGCATGTTTAGCCTGGCCCTGACTAACATTGTCTGACCAGCATGTTTAGCCTGACCCTGACTAATATTGTTTGACCAGCATGTTTAGCCTGACCCTGACTAACATTGTCTGACCAGCATGTTTAGCCTGACCCTGACTAACATTGTCTGATCAGCATGTTTAGCCTGATCAGTTACACTACCGGTTACACTAGTTATCCAAAAATAACCCCTCTATCACTTCTTTCGCACATCTTTCCCTTAAAAATATTGCATATTTTAGAATAACCGATGCACCCTGTTGGACCAATTGCTACAAGAAACCATATCTATTTGTCTCCGTCGCCGTTTTTGCCCTACTGCGCATAGGCCATCAACCAATCCTCGCAAAGCAACCCTCTCCTGTGGGATTATATTCAATTCCTTCCAGTTTCTTCGTCTTTTTTTCTTGTATCGGCCTGAGTCTCCCATTTGCGTGGTCTTTGGCTTTCCCTAGCTTCTTTTTCCTTGTGAGTTCCACGACAAGATACAGGGGGATGTAAAACTCTAACTTCAAACCACCTGATGTCTTGCAGGCAGTCTGTTGACAGCGACGGTGTATGGAATGGTAACACAAATCCAGATTTACTGAGTGAAGCGAACATCTCAATTGAAAGTAAAATGATGCGTAAAGCAATTGACCCTCAGAGTGGAAAACAGGAGGGAACGAGGAAGATATGTTTCGTTACTTCCTGTGTCCTCTCACTTCTGACATGCTGCACAATAAGGCTCCACGGGAGATTGTTTTTTTCTGGATCGAAGGAGTGGATCCAGCTGTAATTGAGAGTGTCAGAACTCTACAGGAAAACCACTTCACAGAATTAACCAATTAACTCTGAGAAAACTGTAAGGACGCACGTGCAAAGATTCAGGTGCCTTTCAGACTTAAATCCCATTTCAGTTATACAGGTTTTCTAAAAAGGATGGGTTTTCTATAGAAGTTTTTATTGTGGCGGGCGGGGGGTGGAGGGGGCGTGGGGGAGGGGACGGGGGAGGGGTAACTTCTTACTTTGGGTGATTTTTTTTTTTTATTTAAGTGTTTTTGTGTGCGTATTGAAAGTGTTTTGATGAGGCTGGCTTAACGTATGGTTTGACAATGTTTGGCATAGACAGGGGTATGTCAGAGACAAGACAGAGAAAAGTCATGCTTACGATGTAGAAAGGTGTCATACTTATAAGGCGAGCAATAAGACATAAAGGCAGAGACAGAAGGTGATAAGTAAGTTATCGATTCAGAAAATAGAAACAGGAAAGGAAGACAAAGATATACAGCAGGGAGAAGTTAATGCGGATATAAAGACGGCATACAAGAAATTGAGACAGAGATAGATAGCAGAGAGACACACATTATGGGCAAAAATAGAGAAGTCAATGAATGGTGGCAGAGATGAGACAACTGAAAGTAGTTAATGGAGACAGAGAGAGAGAGAGGATATAAGAAATGGGGATAAAGGTATAGAGCAGGAGACACATAATGCAGACAAAGATAGAGAGGATGAGGTATTGTTGTTGTTTTTGTTGTTGTTGTTTGTTGTTGTTGTTTGTTGTTGTTGTTTGTTGTTGTTTGTTGTTGTTATTGTTGTTTGTTGTTGTAGTTATTTGTTGTTGTTGTTTGTTGTTGTTTGTTGTTGTTGTTTGTTGTTGAATGCCTACAATGAGTAAGTTCATCCGTTTGTGCGACCTGAAAAGGGCGTTAAGTAGCGAGTTGTTGTAGCTTTCCTCACACCCCGAGCGTGCTGATTAGGTGGACTTCGGATCTCCAGGTGGTTGTGTTGTACTTGGCTTCAGCTGCGTGACGCTCACCACTACAGGGATCACGTCGATCCACATTTCGTTAGCCCGGCTGCCATAAAAACAGTATGTTTCCAGGGAACTCTACATAGAAAAGAGACGGTCAGTGTAGTGTGTCTCAGTTCTCTAGATGGTGAGCTAAGAAATAGAAAAAGGACAGACAGCGGGAGTTAAGGTGTGGAGAAATAAAAAGAGGTCAGACTGTAAAAACGCGGCAAATAGAGGACTGTCATGAATAATAATAATAGCCGTCCATTGGAAGCGATGGTGACAACAACAGTCAGACGTTTTATGTTGCAGCTCACTGGTCAGTCCGATTGGAGTTAGTTAGGGATGCAGTGGATTACCATAACTTACTCGCCGTGCTCTGTGCGGTTCATACCGCTCTGCTGTGAGCCGCCATTCTATCGGTTGAGCCAGGCATGGTTTCCTCCCCGTAGTCCGACGAGATCAAACTTCACATGCCAGAGTAGACAACCCTTTGTTTGTGACGCCGACCAGGTGGTTCTGACAGAACGTGGTAGCTGTACATAAAGGGATCCGGTTGATCCAGGTGGCAAGTAAGCCCAGAGGTAGTAGCACTACCCTTGTAGAAGAAACTAAAAATGTTGTAACTGACCACTGTGTCCAATGCCGGCCATGTAGCTTACAAACACTCCGCTCTGTTGTGACATCGTGGTTCGTATTGGCGACCTGTGGCCATGATGACGGATTGATACATATGTACACTTGGTATCTCAGAACGAGTAAGGACATGGTGAAACGCACGAGTTGCACAATCACAGAACTTGATTGATCTTTAACAATTAATAAATTTCATAAAAAACACACGTCTTGGGGGTAAGGTGAAAGCGCCGCGCCATCTTAGAAGCCATTCTTCCAGTCTTAGATGACATTCTTCCAGTCTTAGAAGACATTCTTCTAATCTTAGAAGACATTCTTCTAATCTTAGAAGCCATTCTTCCAGTCTTAGAAGACATTCTTCTAATCTTAGAAGACATTCTTCTAATCTTAGAAGACATTCTTCCAGTCTTAGAAGCCATTCTTCCAGTCTTAGAAGACATTCTTCTTATCTTAGAAGACATTCTTCTAATCTTAGAAGACATTCTTCCAGTCTTAGAAGCCATTCTTCCAGTCTTAGAAGACATTCTTCTTATCTTAGAAGACATTCTTCCAGTCTTAGAAGACATTCTTCCAGTCTTAGAAGCCATTCTTCCAGTCTTAGAAGACATTCTTCTTATCTTAGAAGACATTCTTCTAATCTTAGAAGACATTCTTCCAGTCTTAGAAGACATTCTTCCAGTCTTAGAAGCCATTCTTCCAGTCTTAGAAGCCATTCTTCCAGTCTTAGAAGCCATTCTTCTAATCTTAGAAGCCATTCTTCCAGTCTTAGAAGCCATTCTTCTAATCTTAGAAGCCATTCTTCCAGTCTTAGAAGACATTCTTCTTATCTTAGAAGACATTCTTCTTATCTTAGAAGACATTCTTCTTATCTTAGAAGACATTCTTCTAATATTCGTCCAATTCAGTGTCGTGAATAAATATTAGAAACAATACAAATCAGATGACGAGAAACGAATTTCAAGATTCAGCAAAAATAAGATTTCAACAATATTCAAATTGATTAAAAAAAGCATTTCAGATAATTGCAGCAAGTTTATGACAACAGGTAAACAATTGTTTGGTACCAATTGAAAACAAACAAAACAAAAAAATCGATAAAGATTTGACGAAAGATGCGAAGCAATGGATGGAAATAAGCGAACAATTATGACAAAACGAAAACAATCGTTTAGAAAAGAATTGACAAAAGAGGAGTTGTAATAGACGAGAGAAGGGAAACAATTATGGTATGCACAAATTAATGAAGATAATAAATATCTAGAATGGATTGGAGATAATTGAGGTAAACGAGATCAATTATTGGCCCAGCAAATAGTTGCTTGTTGTTGATGAGTTGTCTATCATTGCTATGGATTCAGCAACAATAATGTCAACCAATTGTCTTTTATCTGGGTCTGTCTGCTTGTTGTTATATCTGTATCTGTCTGCTTGTTGTTATATCTGTGTATGTCTGCTTGTTGTTATATCTGTGTCTGTCTGCTTGTTGTTATATATGTATTCGTTATTTTACACGTTAACGATTTATCTTGTAATTTATATTGCAGTATTGTGACTATCTGGGACCTCTTTAATAATTACTTTCCGTAGTATCAGTACCACGTCAGACATAGTGTTTCTAATGTTTAGAAAAGTGGATTCCCTTATTGTTCCTATTCAACGTGTCCATATTGTTTTCAGGAGGTTAGGGTAGATCATCAGGTGGTCCAGGTCCTGTGTTGCTCGACAGCAGAATGGCCCACCTTCCTGTGCCCCCTATTAGTGTCAAGTTCTACCTGGATCCTGATTCACCAGTTCGGAAACTACAAGGTGACCTCCATGCTGTGGGAGGAGTGATGTCATCGTATCTGGCTCTCTTTCTCTTTCTCTCTCTCTCTCTATCCTTCTCATCCCGTTGCCTCCAATGTACAGAAGGGCTGGTGGTATAAATAGATGGCAGACAAAGATAGTTTGATCCTTCTGGATCTGTGTGGACATGCTGGGATTTCTAGAAAGGAAAAAGTTCAATGAGCTTTTTCTTCTTTTTTTTTTTTTTTTTTGCATTCGCCTTATTTCTGGATTCCCCAAGGCGGTCTTCGTGGTTCTTATTTTGCGCATCCGAATTCAGCAAGCATTTTATGTAAGGCTCTACTTCCTCCTGCATTTTCTAAAGGTTTGCTTCCCAGGGTTAACGGTCGGTGCTGTGATGGGGATCGAACCCAGCACGTTCTGGTTGTGAGCCGTGTCACTTAACCACTAGCCCACGCCGTCCCCGAACAATGAGCTTCTGTAGTAGGAACATTGTCAAGGAGTCTCGAGTGGTCCGTCGGGGTCTTTGTGCAGCAAAGATAAGAATAGCACATATGCCCCAGAGAGAGCAGGTTGTAAGAGGCGACTAACTGTGTGAAAGGACATAACCTCTCATTCCGCTACTTCCAGCTTACGCCAGAGCTGGGACTTGCACAGAGGCATCTGCATGGTTAGGTGGTAGGTTAACAGCATCAAAGATGGGGCCAAACAGTCTGCGGGTCTACTTTACTCTAATGTTTGAGTCTATTAAGATGGACTCGCACTTAGGTTGAATCACCCTCCGCGGCACTTGTTTCAGCACAACAGAGTAATAAGTTAGCTCGCTAAGCAGGAACTCCTCATCTCAGCTACTTCCAGATTACACCAGAGCTGGGATATGCACAGAAACATCTGCATAGGGGCATCTGATCTGCACAAGGGCATCAGCACATGGACATCAGCACAGGGGCATCAGCATTGGGGCATCAGCATAGGGGCATTAGCACAGGGGCATCTGCCCAGGAACAGCTGCACAGAGACATCTGCCCTTGTAGAAGTACAGGTCGAATCAGACTAAGACACTGGCAAGGAATAAAAAGAACATTCTGAAGTTAATCAACGAGCACATCTTGTATGAAGATGCTGCAATCGATGGACCGGCTTGCACAGATTGCAGCGAAGTTGTTACCTCATTCGTGAGTCTAGCACAGGGGAAGCCTGATAGAAGGGAGCGTTGGTCGAGCGTGTATAATCAGGGAGCTACAGGAACATACGCTTGACCATTTGTTGAAATCAACTGAGCATTCGTGGGTCTGCTTGTGGTGCACTGAAGTCGATTCATAACAGAACAGAACCTATTACGGTATATTACCAAGACTGCACATCTTATCGTTCAGAGGATGGGTGGCGTGGTGATGATACTAGTACCATAGCTCTGACAGCAAGATCGTGCACCTATTGAAAGGGGACCCATTTTTTTTTAATGCGTACTGGAATCAAAACGCTGGGCAGTGAATGAGCTGCAGCGGTAGGCGACCCATAGCTGACGCCTAGCGTCAAGGCCAGCGAACCTAGAGCTGCCAAGACCCTTCTACACCTCCACGTGGTGACCCTGGATAACAGGCTGCAACAGGGCAGACTGGCTAAGGAGAAGGGTTCAAAGAGGGTAGGCTAACCCGGTACTAAAAAAATGCTTGCTGAAGTCGGATGTGTTGGACCGTAAGGTGCAAATATTGCAGTCAAGCTGTAAACTACGACACAACACATTCCATTATCTGGACTACATTCTGCTACTTAAGCCCTTATCATGGTTTGGTAGCGGGACATTGAGAACGAACTAACCTAAGCCACAAAGCCAAGCCAAATGCGTACTTGAATCGGAATGAAATGTGCCATTTGGCAGAAAACACAACACACCTGCTTAAGGAAAATGGCCACACAGAAATGAAATGTATATTTCAAAGTCGTTTAGTTTTCTTTACTGATTTTTAAACAAAAATTTTAAATTGCGTTTACCTTATTTCTCTAATTCACAAGACGGTGTGTGTTGCACTGTGGTTTTTATTTTGCGCCTGTCGGCCCAGAGCATCCGACTTCAGCATGAATTTTCTATGGGTTTCCTTCCCCGGGGTAATGGCCGTGCTGTGATGAGGATCGAACCCAGCACCTTTTGGTTATGAGCCGTGTCACTTAACCACTAGGCCACGCGTCCCCCTATAATGATCTTATCTCCGTTGTCTTGTGCCCCCAATGAAGATGTCCTGGTGGTAATGTACTCTCCAGTATATCCGTTCCAGCTGTAAATTGGTACCTAGAACACTGTTAGTGGTGAAAAGACAACGAAGAAAGGAACTGGTACAACAACCAGTTAATAAGCTGAGGATTCGAACATTGAAGCTCCAAACACTTCATCCCCGACAACAGTGTCAGCTATTAGACTACCTTGACCTTTACCTATCAATGATTCATGCCTGTGTGTGTCCTTATAACCATATGATATTCCGTTAATTGTAACTTTTGCAGACACATACACAGAAACATGCAACAGAAACATACAACAGAAACATACAATAGAACCATACAATAGAACCATACAATAGAACCATACAACTGAAACATACAACAGAAACATACAACAGAACCATACAACTGAAACATACAACAGAAACATACAATAGACACATACAACACAAACATGCAACAGAAACATGAAACAGAAACATACAACACAAACATACAACAGAAACATACAAATAACATTTTCTTTGTTCTAAATATAATTACGTCGCTCGCTATTTCTATTTATCCGTTCTCAACAAGGACACTTATAAGGCTGAAAAATAAAAGCTGCATGTTCCAGCAACTGTCGTGTAGTGCGCAAATTCTTATTTTAAATTAACCTCAGCGAGACGATACTTCTTCTTCTTCTTCTGCGTACACAGTCAGACAGTAACCATTATTTTTTCGAAAAAAGTGGCTGTCATCCTGAGGCTGTCGCCACTGCCATAGAGCTTGTCTTGCGGTTCCACTGGTGATGGCCACATCTGCTCTCTCTGATCCTCGTATGTCGGGCAATTCTGCAGCAGATGTTCAGCGGTCATTTTACCAGTACCGCACGGGCATTCGTCGGTACCACCTATCTTCAATTTGTTGAATAGGTGGTACCTCAGTCTATTGTGGCCAGTGCGAAGTCTGAAGACAACGACCTGCTCTCTTCGGTTCAACTGGTAATAGGCTTCGTTTTTGGTGTAACCAGTATGTTCGGTTTCCCATTTGGTCATGTATCTGGCTTTGATAAGCCGTTTTGACTCTTCGTACGTCATACTAGTATTTGTTTGTGGTAGTCTTGCACCTTCTTTTGCCAGTCTGTCTGCCTCCTCGTTGCCTTGGATGTTGCAGTGTGATGGGACCCACTGTACCACTACCCTTTTTGGTGCGGACTGCTGGCACAGTTTGCAGAGTGCTGCTCTTAAGTCATTAAGCTCAGTGTTTTTCTGGCTTTTTAGCGCTGTGACTACGGCGAGAGCATCTGTAAGCAGGACTATATGGCTTTCATTTTCATTGTGTGTCCCCATTTCTTCCACTGCCGCCCTCAGTGCCTCTGCCTCCGCTCTGAAATTGCTCGTGTACTTACCAGTAGCGAATGACAGTGTTATTTTTCTGCCATTTGGTAGGTTCAGAAGTGCTCCTGCCCCTCCGTTTTGTGTAGTGTTTGTTACAGAACCGTCGGTGTATGCATGGGTCCAGTCCATGCTTGGGTAGCTTTTCGATATGAAGCTTAGGGTAGTATCTCTCCTTTCTTTTTCAGTCTGGCAGTTCTTGTTTCCAATACCTGGTATATTTTCTACCACCTCTGGAAATATATCCTGCCTCCAGCTAGGTTTTCGTACAGTAGTGATAAGTTTTGGTGTTGTTAGTGCGTTTATGGGATCTTCGTGCGTCTTTCCTTTGGCTATTTCTGCAAAGTTTCTCCGCTTTAGTTTCCCATTTCCCAAATTGTTTAGTCTCTGGTGCATTGGATGGTCGGTCAGTCTTCGGAGTTTCTCTGACTGCAGCTGGGCTCTGCAGTCTCTTCTATCGGTCATGGATTGCAGTTTTGTAATCTTTTCAAGTTCTACAATTGGCGTTGACTTCATGCCACCTGTTATAATTCTCATGGCTTGATTTTGAAGTTTGCTAACTTTATCGAAGTTCGCCTTCGCTGCTGTTGTCCATGCCGCAATGCCATACTCGAGAACTGGTCTCACTCTTCCAGTGTACAGTTTCTTTAGTATGCCTTCGTCTGCTCCCCAGCTTGTGCCAACAAGTTTCCTCATGATTGCCATTCTTTCTCTGGCTCTCATTAGGTTTCTCTCAATCTGACTTTTCCATGTCATGCGCCGATCAAATGTGACTCTCAGATAGGTTGAGTTGTCGTTTGGCTGCAGGAATTTGCCATTTAGACTTAATTTGGTATTTTGGGGTTTTAATGAAAGCGAGAATATTGTGCATGTGGTTTTTTCCTCGTTTATTTTGACCAGCCATGAGTTCGCCCATTCTTCCAGCGATGTTAGTGCCGTCTCCATCCGATTTCTTGCTATGGTGAGATTCTTTTCAGAGGTCCACATAGCCAGATCGTCTGCAAACATTGAGCTATGGACTCTTCTTGGTATATTCTCTGTAATATCGTTTATATATACCAGGAAGAGTGTGGGTGACAGTACTCCCCCTTGGGGTACTCCCTGCTCGAGTGTCACCTTTTTGCTCATCTGCCCTTGTACTTGGACTCTGGCCGTTATTTTTTTTTGAGGTAGTGGTTGATCCACTTGTACATTTTCCCACAAACATCACTTCTTCTTAGCTTGACTCTAAGTCCGTCTTTCCAGACTTTGTCAAATGCCTTTTCCAGATCCACCCAAACAGCTATTGTGTGTTTCTGTGCCTGATAGGCATCTTCTATCTCCTGGGCTATGAGGATGACCTGGTCCTCAGTGGATCTGTGCTGTCTAAAGCCGGCTTGCTGTGGAATTAGTATTCGTTTTTCTTCCAGATGCCACATCAGTCTGGTGTTTATCATCCGTTCCATCAGCTTGCCGACACAGCTCAGTAGGCTGATGGGCCTGTATCCATTTGGATCTGTTTTGTCCTTTCCTGTTTTTGGTACTGGTACCAGTATTGCGTCTTTCTATGCCTGGGGTACAATTCCCCTTTTCAAGCTTTGGTTCAGGACCGATAGCAGTTTCCTCTTCCCTGTTTGGCCCAGCCCCATCAGCATTTCGTTTGTTATCCCGTCTTTTCCGGGAGATTTCGTTTTCTTTAATGTTCTCATAGCCTCTTCCATTTCGCGCATTGTTAATTTGGCCATCATGTGCTCTTCAGGTGCCGTATTCATGTTGTCGTGCCCCTTTAGCTCTTCGCTAATGTCTGTATGCTTATCTGCAGGGACCTCGATGTGGTTTGCTCTGGCATAGTGATCTACAAAAGCGTTTGCGGCTTTCTTACCTGTGAGCAAGTTTTCGCCCTGCTTGATGGTAATATGTTTGTTTGACGGGGTTTCTTCATTCATGGCTCTGTCTAGCTTCCATAGCTTGTACCCGTCTTTGTCCAGGTTCAGGCTTTCCGTTTTATTTTTCCAGCTTTCTCTTGCTGTTTGCTTGAGAGTGTGTTTGTATTTCGCCGAGGCGGCTTTGAGGGCGATGTTTGCCTCCATGGATTGTTCTCGCTCTGCCATGTTCCTAGCATTTGTTACTGCATCTTCCGCTTTCTGCAACTCATCATTCCAGTAGGGCTTATAGTTTTTCCTAGCTCCTCTTGGGATGGTTTCAGTGGCGGCTTGCATTATTGCCTTGCTTAGGCTTTCCACCATGGGCTTCATTTTGTTGTTTCGTGTGTTGATGGTTTCACACAGCCCATCTGTCAGGATTGCAAATCTGTCCCAGTCGGCTCGTTTGTAATTCCAACGTGGGGGCGGTTTTGTTTCCTGTGGGCCTACTTCCATGTCAATGGTTAGCCTGATCGGCCTGTGGTCGCTACCTGCCAGTTGGTTTAGCACCTGGCGGTCTATTTTATGGTGTATGTCCTGTGTGGAGAAGGCCAAATCTGGAGTCGAGGTGGTATGCCATATTCTTGAATAGAAGCTAGGGCTATCCTCCGGCCTATTGATTAGGGAGAGATTTGTATCTATCTCCCAATCTTCCACTTCGTCACCTCTGCTGTCTGTGTCAGAGTATCCCCATCTCTCCGAGTGGCTGTTGAAATCTCCAACTACTATGCAGTTGGAGTCTCTGACCTCCATACTCGAGAGCGATAGGTCTCTATTTGGTGGCCCGTACAGATTGAAAATGCGGAGCTTCGTCTCTTGAGCCATTATGTCAACTCCTACAATTTCTGCAAGTCCGGTGTGGTTGACAGATACCGCGCTACTCGGTATGCAGTTTCTGGTCAGTATCAGGACTCCTCCTTTGTGGCCTTCTCTATCGAGACGGAAGGTCTGGTATCCTCTGATTGAGAATTTATGATTATTGTTGAGGTGCGTTTCCTGGATACATGCCACGTCAATCTTACCTTCATGCAGGTGATGTGTTAGGGAAAGATTTTTGTTAATGACTCCCTCCGCATTCCACTGTAGTATTTTGAGGGTCTTGAGTTTTTGGTCAATAGAAGTTTCCCCATAGCCATGTGCCTTGACTCCACGACACATGGGTGGGTGACCACCAGTAGTCAAGGGTAGGCCCCTTCGAGGCGTGAGGCCCGGCACTATCGCTGCCTGGCGGGACTCTAATCGGTTGTACTGTCATCATGATGCGATTTACGTTGCACTGTTTTGTTAGGCTTGCGGCCCCGTGCATCCGATTTCAACAGGCGTTTCTGTAGGGATGCCCTCCTTAGCCTTTGACTGTCTCCAGCCTATCTGCAAGGCAGCAGTTGTTTATGATCAGAGTTGTCTCTCTTATGGAAGTTAGACGATACAAAAATGAAGCATTCCCAAAGTCTGATCCTCTTGTCTCCAAACTAAGAGACTGGATTTCAGCCGTTCGGCCACCCTGTCATCGGAATAAGGAGAATGTAGTACCCAACACGGTACAGCGGCCGACTTTGTTTAAACTACAGCTACCTCAAAATAAGGGTCAGAGCTTCATCTTCTTCTTCTTCTTCTTCTTCTTCTTCTTCTTCTTCTTCTTCGTTCGTTCTCAATCTCCCGCTACCAAGCCCTGAAAAAAGCTTTGCAAGTAACTGAATGTAGTCCAGAGAACGGAATTCGTTGATGTCATGGTTTATAGCTTGGCTGCGATATTTGCACCTTTCGGTCCAACACATCCGACATCAGCAAGCCTTTTTGAGTACCGGGTTGCCCTCCCTCTTCGATCCTTCCTACTTAGCCAGTCTGCTCTATTGCAGCTTGTTATCCAGGATCACCGCGTGGAGGTGTAGAAAGGTCTTGACAGCTATGGTTCGCTGCCCCTGACACTAACACTCAGTTTTGGTCGCTGCAGTTCATGCGCTGATCAGCGTCTTGATCCCAGACCTTGTTCAAACCCCACCCTACTTCAAATTAAGGGTCATACCTTGTTCAAACTACTCCCTACCTGAAATTAAGGGCCATACCTTGTACAAACTAACTTCTATTACTTCCCCACAGTCTGCAGTGTGTGATGTAATAAACTTGATTCTGTTCCACAAAATTCACTACGTGGTGCTCCGACGAGGTAAGGCTGGAGCCAAGAGTCAAATAAGGACCATGTGAAACAAATTGGTTTCAGGACTCCCACCTCATCTCCACATCGGGCTCCTTGAAACAAGCTGCATTGCAGCATTCTGACCTACGAGGTGGGAATAGACGCGGAAATCCTCACAATTATGAGATTATTAACACGCCTCAAATTGGGCTGCAGACATGAAGATCCCGGCCCACCTTTTCAAGTATTCCTCGGGATGCGTGAAGAGCCACTGTAACTATCTACCAAATAAACGTCAAGTTAAAAGAACGCAGTGCTAATAGTCTGCAAGATAACCATTTGACAACGCTTATGCCGTCTCCCCATTTCCTTGTGTACTCACTGTAACCTTAACGTCATATCGGACCCGGCTCTCGGACGGATATGGCGTGCTAGACCCTTTGTTTTACAAGACCACAATTTCTTTTCGAGGTGGGGTGACCAGTACCTTCCTAGCGGCCTTTCCTATCCTAATAGTAAATCGTGTATCTCTTTACACTTGGTAGACGGGAACCTGTCAATAATGCTGATGGAACCAGTTGTTATACCATGATAAATAAGCGTTCTACCGACGGTTGAAGGCAGCATGACCTATGTGTCAAACTCGCTCGGTTATCCCAACGTTAGGCTTGAAGGCTGTGTGACCTAGGTGTCAAACTCGCTCGGTTATCCCAACGTTAGGCTTGAAGGCTGTGTGACCTAGGTGTCAAACTCGCCTGGTTATCCCAACATTATGATTGGAGGTTGTGTGACCTAGATGTCAAACTCGCCTGGTTATCCCAACATTCCCGGTTCAATTCCCACTTGTATCCAGTTTGGCAGACACTGGGGTTTTATGCTCGGGTATTTGCTCCTCCGTGGGCGTAAATTAATGGCAACCTACTGTACTGCACACTTGCCAAGAAACCTCTATCAGCCAGATAGGTGGCGGTTGTAAGATGCCACGTTCTGTAAAACACATACTACTTACCAACACCGGTTCGTACTGTATCTAAAGAATTCACTTATTTCTCTTGTCATTTCTCAGCCTCAGAATCTTGTCAGCTTGCCAGAAATTTTTTTTTCCTCTTCCTTTTCTTCTTAATTTATTATGATCGAGTTCTGCCGTCACACAAACAGCCCACATAATTGTGAGGGCTTTGTGTACATCTTGACCAATCATTTTCTGGCTTCCAATATTGCTTCCTTTAATCACATTATTTTTGAGTGCTATTTTATTTTCTAATTTCAACCTTGTATTATTCTCAAGAGCTATATCTGAATTTCATTTCTCTTCTTACTTATTGTCAGTCTGATTGTTCAAGTAATAGGCCACTGGGAAACATTTCAACACTCAAATAATCGATATTCACATTGTCGTGTACACTCTCAAGTGCACAGACACACGCACACAACCACATGCATACATACAGAAAGATGCACACACACACACACACATATATATCATGTTGGCTTGCTGTCAGTTCCAGGAGTCAACTGACTTCAGGGCCTGAAAGAGGCCTTTGCCAGAAGCTGCTTCTGCTTCCGTCGCACGCATTTTGTGTCTGCATTGTGTGTCAACTTGGTTTTCCTAGCATCCAGTCCAGCACACAAGGCCTACCTCTAGACCAGCACACAAAGCCTACCTCTGTACCACCACACAAAGCCTACCTACAGACCAGTAAACAAAGCCTACCACCAGACCAGCACACAAAGCCTACCTCTAGACCAGCACACAAAGCCTATCCCCCGACCAGCACACAAAGTTACCCCCAGACCAGTACACAGAGTTACCCCCAGACCAGCACACAAAGCCTACCCCCAGACCAGCACACAAAGCCTACCCCCAGACCAGCACACAAAGCCTACCCCCAGACCAGCACACAAAGTTACCCGCAGACCAGCACACAAAGCCTACCCCCAGACAAGCACACAAAGCCTACCCCCAGACCAGCACACAAAGTTACCCCCAGACCCGCACACAAAGCCTACCCCCAGACCAGCACACAAAGCCTACCCCCAGACCAGCACACAAAGCCTACCCCCAGACCAGCACACAAAGCCTACCCCCAGACAAGCACACAAAGCCTACCCCCAGACTAGCACATAAAGCCTATCCCTAGACCAGCACACAAAGCCTACTTCCAGATAAGCACACAAAGCCTACCTCTAGACTAGCACACAAAGCCTACCCCCAGACCAGCACACAAAGCCTACCCCCAGACCAGTACACAAAGCCTACCCCCAGACCAGCACACAAAGCCTACCCCCAGACCAGCACACAAAGCCTACTTCCAGACCAGCACACAAAGCCTACCTCTAGACCAGCACACAAAGCCTACCCTCAGACCAGCACACAAAGCCTACCCCCAGACCAGCACACAAAGCCTACCCCCAGACTAGCACATAAAGCCTACCCCTAGACCAGCACACAAAGCCTACTTCCAGACAAGCACACAAAGCCTACCTCTAGACCAGCACACGAAGCCTACCCCCAGACCAGCACTCAAAGTCTACTTCCAGACCAGCACACAAAGCCTACCTCTAGACCAGCACACAAAGCCTACCCCCAGACCAGCACACAAAGCCTACCCCCAGACCAGCACACAAAGCCTACCCCCAGACCAGCATACAAAGCTTACCCCCAGACCAGCACACAAAGACTGCCTCTAGCCACGTCTGTTCTTGACAAGTTCTTCCCAGTTGAAGGTGTTCATGTCTGTCGCTCTCAGGTCACGCTTGTGAATGTTTTTGTTCCAGGACATGGTTCCCCCTTTGAATCGGTTGCCAGATGCTAGCTCTCCGTGCATGATGTCTGTTGTTATACGACAATCCTCCATTGGGCACAAGTGACCCAGCTAACCTGTACAAGACTGGCGGATGATCGAAAACAAATTAGCAAACTTCGCACGTTCCAACACCCGCATTGTTCGTTACTTTGTCCTTTCAAGATATTTCGATTTGACGCCTCTATCAGCGCAAAATGAATTGCATTCATTCTTTTTGTTACATATGGAGCATACAGGGTCTACGTTTCACTGGCAAAGAGTAAAGTATTAACCACACAGGATCTATGCACAGCAACATTTGTAGAGATGGTCAGCATGTTGTTATTCCTCACTCTGCGAAAGTCTGGCTAGTGCTGTTGAAGTCATTCATACTCTCTTTTTGCAGCTCTGCATCAACTGGATGTCGTCGGAGATTATAGGTCCGAGGTAGTTAAAAAGTATTTACTACCTTCAGATTTTGACCTCTTATGGCAATTCCTAGAAGATCTGCACCCTCTGCCTTCCATTTCGTCTTATGGTGAGTCCAAACAGATCGCAGGATTGTATTAACCTATTTATAAAGATCTGTAATTCTGTTTTCGTGTAGGCGACCAGGGTGGAATCGTCATCGAAGATCATATCACGAATGATAGCATCCCTTATCTTACTTTTTACACGCAGTCTGGGGGACCTAATCATGCTCAGTAGTTGTGGTGGTCAACAAGATGTCCAACCTTGGACAACATTTTGAAGAGAACCTCTCTGAATGTAAGGTCGAACACCTTAGAATGGTCGATATGGGCAAGAAAATAAGGTTTATTTTGTCGTTATCTCCATTTATCTTGCAGTTGTCTTAGTAGAAGATGAAGTCAACAGTGGACCATCGTGCGGGGAAACCACTGAGACTTTGGACACACCCTATCTGACATCTCCCGCGGTCTGCTCAGAGGACGACACGGGCGTACACTCTGCCTAAACTGTTCGGGAACGGAATTCCCCTGTAGTTGTTGATGTCCCCTACATCGCCCATATTTTATAGAAGGTGATTTTGTTGGTGTCTCTCGTGCCCTTAACGCCTCATCTCAACACTGGTAGATATGTTCGTACAGTTATTGAATAAGGACGTTTCCCCCGCATTTGATAAATGTTGCTGGAATACCATCCCTACCTGTCCCACGGACATGCCCGCTATGCTTGGACTATAACGTCTAGCCCCGTCAATCCATGAAAGATCTAGATTTCTTTGAGAGTGGAGTGGGCTACTATGTTGTTACAGATGTTTAACACCGAATAGTGTTCGCTCATTTCTTCTGTTGCATGCCTCTGTCCTTGTCTAAAGAAAAATTGATTATGAGGACATTGACAAACTCAGATAGAACGAACATCGATATTAATATCTCCAAAAGCACTCTGTGTAAAATGCTCGCCTAGTAGCTTTTATGAGTAAATGTTGACGAAACATACTTAGGTAAACAAAATTAGGATATTACGTATATAGATGGATACATGGATAAATTCACATCATAAGCGTACAAATGAAAAAGAATGGTAATCTGTAGATGGACTTATAAAGGGAATTGTGTCAAGAAGTTAAGTACAGCGACTGATAATAGCCCATGGAGGTAGCAGACATCATGGATTGTAGAAGAATAGTTAACTCGTGTTTGTTGCAAAATTTACGGACAATCGGAACAGTTATCCAAAGATGAATGGCCAAATAGGTATAGAGTAAAAGGATAAATATGTACCTCCGTCATTGTATGAACGTTCCTGCCAGCTGATGGACAAGATTTCGGCCATAATGCAGTGGCACTGTAAGACAGGCCCCAGATATCAGCATGTACTTAGAACGAGATAAAACTTTGGCTAACTAAGGAGCAAATTCAATTTACATAAATGCTCATCGGACCTGAATTATTGTCACTTACGACACATGCGTTTCACATTGACAAAGAAATACAGGAGCATGGTGGTAGGTGATTAAGATTACTATCGTACCATTCACAGTGACATTCTACAGTGTTAGTGTTGGCAACAGTGAAAGAACCGGTGGCAGGTGAGAACCATCAAATTATCAGGTGCAAAGACAACTGCATATATTGCTCTCACACATTGACAATCAATTATGGATTAAATATGAGGACCATGTAACGAATGAGAAAGATGGCTATTGTTTGTGATTAATTCAGCAGACAACAGGCATCAACCTGTCATCAGGTTATCGATAGGGTCAGTACATTCTGCATATAATTATATTTAAATTAAAACATACATTTATAAATACATGCTTACATTTATGGTGAAGCTTGGGACGTAACATTTGTTTTAAAAAAGAAATATTGATACAAAATCACAAACTGTAGTCATATAATTTCCTTTCAATGCTGTAAACATTATAAACACTCTAGCACGTACCAACGTCATTGTGCATGATCATACGTCACCTCTTCTCACCTCACACTCTGTCCATTTTGCCATGACCAACAATCACACTGTGTCCAACAATCACACTCTGTCCAACAATCACACTCTATCCAACAATCACACTCTGTTCGTTTTGCTGTGTCCAACAATCACACTCTGTTCGTTTTGCTGTGTCCAACAATCACACTCTATCCAACAATCACACTCTGTAAAACAATCACACTCTATCCAACAATCACACTCTGTTCGTTTTGCTGTGTCCAACAATCACACTCTATCCAACAATCACACTCTGTAAAACAATCACACTCTATCCAACAATCACACTCTGTTCGTTTTGCTGTGTCCAACAATCACACTCTATCCAACAATCACACTCTATCCAACAATCACACTCTATCCAACAATCACACTCTATCCAACAATCGCACTCTGTCCAACAATCACACTCTGTCCAACAATCACATTCTGTAAAACAATCACACTCTATCCAACAATCACACTCTGTTCGTTTTGCTGTGTCCAACAATCACACTCTATCCAACAATCACACTCTATCCAACAATCACACTCTATCCAACAATCACACTCTATCCAACAATCACACTCTGTCCAACAATCACACTCTGTAAAACAATCACACTCTGTTCGTTTTGCTGTGTCCAACAATCACACTCTGTAAAACAATCACACTCTATCCAACAATCACACTCTGTTCATTTTGCTGTGTCCAACAATCACACTCTTACACAAATTTCATACGCGACCACAGAGTGAGGCTTTTCCATTGCATTTGGTTGGGTTGACCTCTGAGAGCGCCCTAACTAGCATAGGTACACACAGACACACACCCATCCAAGCACTTGTTAATATGTCCTGATATCACCCGAAAAGCTGCGACTCAGGGTGGAATTGTGTGTGCCTCCTCTAGTAGAATACAGAGAGGCAAATACTTTACAAAAAACAAAACAAAAACATGAACATCCATATACATTTTTACTGCCAAATAATGTATCCATACCCCTATAATAAACGCAGATAGGCCTGCAACTCTTAATATACTATCAATTAAAGAAAATACTATCAATTAAGGAAAGTACTATCAATTAAGGGAAGTACTTTCAATTAAGGGAAGTACTATCAATTAAGGAAAGTACTATCAATTAAAGAAAATACTATCAATTAAGGAAAGTACTATCAATTAAGGGAAGTACTTTCAATTAAGGAAAGTACTATCAATTAAGGGAAGTACTATCAATTATGGAAAGTACTATCAATTAAGGAAAGTACTATCAATTAAGGGAAGTACTATCAATTAAGGGAAGTACTATCAATTAAGGAAAGTACTATCAATTAAGGGAAGTACTATCAATTAAGGGAAGTACTATCAATTAAGGGAAGTACTATCAATTAAGGGAAGTACTATCAATTAAGGGAAGCACTATCAATTGTGTTTTGTGTGTAGAGGATAACTATAGGCCCATAAAAATAATTCACAAAAAGTCTGTTTTCATAAATTCATTGGGTCTACATAATATTTCTACATAACACATTAATGTCCTCATGAAAATATGGACACACACACACAAATTCAAGTTGCTAGGTTAATGAATTATTACGATAATGTTTACAGTCCAACAACACGTATTTCTAAATGCCATCTAATTGGGGGAATGTAATGGAAATTCCTGCAGATTTACATAATTAGCCAAGAAAGATATTTCTGTTTAATTGTGTGTTTAAATGTCTTCCTTGGCTGAAACACAAATCCTCAGACGATTACGCAACCGGGTGATTGCCATATTGATTGTAGACTCCATTCCAAGACTCCAACATTCACTTCTTAACTCACTGACGTCTCGTGTCTTCGAGCGATACTCGTATTGAACCGCTAGGACCCAAATTGCATAATCAACAGGATTTGGGCCGTGGGGTAGCTGTAACCAACTTTTCATCAGTAAACCAAATGGCACGTACCATGCGAGCTCAAAATCTGTTTAGCACAAATCTCCAGCACTCAGGTCTTGCCGCTTTGTTAGCTTCCGATAGTTGGTCGTTTTCTGTTTTTGAATCATTTCAGTTTCATATTTCTGTTCAATATCAGGAATCGATGACTGTGAAATGTTCAGATCTCAGATCTTTAGAGATTTTCCTTTTGGGTAGGATGCGTTTGGGGTTGAACTTCCGGGATGGTATAGGAATATAGAGTTTCAAATGTCGAAAATCAGAGGTGTCCTCCATTCTACCTCTTCCTCATTTTCGATACTTGATTTTGGCAAACAGGGGCTGCGGCTCGTAGTATAAAAGGCTAGTGGATAAAGGGCTAGTGGATAAAGGGCTAGCGGATAATGGGCTAGTGGGTAAACGGCGAGTGGATAAAGGGCAAGTGGATAAAAGGCTAGCAGATAAAAGGCTAGTGGATAAAAGGCTAATGGATAAAAGATTAGTGGATAAAACGCTATCGTATAAAAAGCTAGTGGATTAAAAAAAAAGTATGGAGAAGGGAAGTTAAGAGCTTGTGAACCACCTAGTCAAACCCCTCTCGGAAGCCCTGGCTGCTAAACTGAGAGTATGTCGTATCAGTAGGCTAGCAGCACTGTTTAACGGATTTAGGGTAGAAGACTCTAACTCGTTTCGCCATTCACACAGACCAAATTCCTACTGAATAGGGAGCAGCCTTCTGGGTCTGGTTGAAGCCATATCCCATTGAAGACATCGTCGCTGAAATGGAAATCAATTATTCCTGTTGACGTCGAAAGAAGAAGAAGAAGAAAAAGAAGAAGAAGATAAGAAGATTATCATGATTAGCTAACTATTTCCATGTATAGTATCGGTTGTACCCGAGAAAGATTTGTTGTTTAGCACTCAGGTTTTGTTAATGTTTTTAGACTGATGAAGTTACTGTGCCTACTTATGTATGTCGGATAACCGTACGATGAGAATGCGTGGGTGTCGGGATTCTACCAGTGGCTGGGTGGAATCTAACACTGTCCTCCGGCAAACTGGATCGTATTTTTGATCTGGGTCGCCTCAAATAGACAGGTCCGTCTCCCGATGGCGCGTGGAAGGTTTCAGTCTGGTTTGTTTCCAGATGTTTTCTCCACGCTAACACTACCAACAGCCGTTTGCTTTTGGCGCTGTGAACCTGTCGTTGGGCGTGTGAGGCATTTCGCTGGTACAGCCCCTAGCCATGTGTTGTTCCATCAGCTTCTAACTCTTTCAGCTAGAAACTGGCTTACCGCGCATTTTTATTTTTAAAGACTTCTTTTATGAAAAGAACGAGACGACACTGTAAGACAGACACAGTTCTGGAAATAACATGGTAAGAGGAGTAGGGGGGGGGGGGGGGGGGCCAAACCATAACACACTTGGAAAACAGAACTGGCTTTTAACACGAGGGAGGCAGAATTTAGAAACCTATGTTGATGAAGATGTCATGGAACAGACATACTTGGAGGTTGCTGGTTGAGAGCATTTGCTCCGAAGTGAGCTGAAAGGTCTTGGTTGATTGCAATGATTATCTTACAGCTGACACTCCTTTCCAGCTGCGGGCGTACGTTCCGTGAAGGTGGCTTCCCCTTCCGCCAGCTGTGGGCGTACGTTCCGTGAAGGTGGCTTCCCCATCTGCCAGCTGTGGACGTACATTCCTGTTTGGGGTCTATCGCTTGTTCAAGTAGAACAATGATTATTTCATCGCTCGCGTTGTTCCTTAGGCCCGAGTGCGTTGTTCTGTGTTTTGCACATTAACGACCCAGTGCATACGACGTCAGCAATAATTTTGAAATAACTTTACCTTCTTTATGAGCACGGCGTTACTGGTCCAGGTATCAGGACATAAGCAAGTTTGGACTGCCAGCCTTCCACTAACAGCTTCGCTAGGGCTTTCACCCCCTTCTTTAATGTTATTATTATTGTTTAGTCTTCAGTTGCTCTGCCGTTTTGACGATTAATATAATATTTATAATATATTAATATAAGGCAAACCTTTGAGATAGCCGCAAACTCTGTGGGAAACCCTAAAGAAGAGGTCAAGTATACCATAATCATCATGTGCCATGCAGAACTGGATTCGCGTTAATCATGTCTTCTGAAAAAAAGCTGATACCACCTGCAGCCGTGCTGTGCACCGCAAAGAGAAGGCGAAACAGAGGCTGATTCAAGATAATTTAGTGAACAACAGAAATTGTAGAAATTGAGATGGGACACTGAAACTTAACTAATGATTACAGCAGCCTAGGCGCAGTGGAGGGAGTGTTTCTGTTTGCATTGATGCTATAAGGCGTGACGATACTGTTGTTGATGCTGCTTAAATTCGACTTTTTTTTAAGGCGAAGTACATTGTACTGTGTTTAGCGCCTAATGCCCAGGTCATCAGGCTACAGCACGTAGAAGAAGAAGAAAAAGAAGACAAAAAACAGAATGTTTTATACGAATATAAAGTCGGTGGTGCTATATGCCTGGGAAACATGGCATGTGTTTAACAGTATTACTTCCATACTGTGGACCTACATCAGCGAGTGGAATGAGGTCATGCCGAACACGGATATATGTGGGGCAGAACACGGCAACAACCAATATGTCCCGGGGGGGGGGGGGGGGAGGAGAACGAGAACACATTCACCGAAAGAAGCTGGTTAGTATAACCAGACATGCTATGCATTGGTACCCGCAGGGGAGAGAATACGAGTGGGATGACCAAAAAGAACACGACGAGGAGCAATGGGAGAGGATGCAATAAGTTTCGGCGTCTCGCAGACAAACTCAAGAACACGACACATTTTAGAAACTAATGGAGAGCATCTGGTACGCGCATTTGTTCCATTGGGAACCAGGCCGTTAAATGATAACATTGTGATGTTGTCATAGCATGTCTATACAAGATAATTGGTTTTGTCCTGGTGTGAGGAAAAGTGGTCCATGCGTACTGGCTTGCCTCCTCATACTCTCATTAGTCTTCGTTTGCGGGGTGTGCTATTATAAACATTTATATATGAAACATTTGGCTGTTGCTTTCTTTTAGTGTTCTGCTTGTGTCTCTACTCATTGTTCAGGGTTAACTGCTGTACGACGGAACTAAGCTACAAAATAACGTCTACCCAGCTGTAAACTTGTATCTGACTTATAATAGTGAATGTAGGGAAGTGAGGCCTAATGTAATTGCGTTTGTTACACTTTATCTTTAACGACAATGTCTAACATCTTTCCTTCTTCTTTTCCTTCTTTTCCTTCTTCGTCTTCTCATCTGTCCTTGTTTTATGAAATCTGTCAAACGAAGCCCAGTTCTCTGGTTTAAGGTTGTTATGGTGGACATTTCTTCAAAGATCCCAAATAGCTTTGCCTAAAGGTTTGTCTCGAACAGCCAGCTTCCATGTGCCAGTTCTCTACAAATATCAGTCTTATTCGGTTGTCTGCGGCTAGTCTGCAGGTAGACATGTGTTGTTGTTGTTGTTGTTGTTATCCCATAACTGCTGAGCAAGCCTGGTCTTGGCAGCCCAATGCCATTCTTAAATAGATACAGGTCTTCTTCAGTTGTGTCACTGCTCCGAACAGCGTGTTGGCAATTGTCGGCAGTGCTTGTAAGAATCTTGTCCTCATGTCCGCAAGCGCCTTGCACTCAATGAGTAGGTGTCGAACTGTTTCATCAGGATGAGAGCAATGTCTGCACAAGAGAAGGTGCTGGGGATTGATGCGGTTCAAGTGGCTATTGATTCTGCTATTGATTCTGGTTCGGAACTAAAAGAAGAGACTTTGATCTCTTCTATGTAGTTTATTTATGTCATCGTTACTTTTTGGCTGTGACATTTCGTTATGTACACTGCGACCTGTTGTTCCCGTCGCCCACCAGTTCATCCATATTTCCAGAGTATTATTGTAAATAACTCGTTTTACTGTATGGCTACAGCAGGGTCTATCCAATTGTTGTTTCGAGGCTCCTGTTTTTGCCAATCTGTAGGCCTTCTCGTTCCCTAGTAGCCTTCTATGTCCAGGGATCCATTGCAAGGGGACATTTATCCCGTGGGCAGTGATGATGTTGTTGATCGCCCTCCCACCAAGAATATCACCTTTTCTTTGTATGGAGTGTTCTTCGGCGCCTCTAGAACCGACTTGGAGTCACTAAAAATATAAAAAAAACCATCGGCAACAATTCGCCCACGTCAAGCTGTTGGTGCAAAATACCATAGCCTCGCCTCCGCTTCAACATTTTAACGGTTTTCGCTGCAGGAATCACAAAACTCGTAAATGGACCCACCCGGGTATTTCATATGGATACCATACTCTGCAAAATAGATAGATTTGAATGCTGATCCATCCTTATAGCCAGGACTGCCGATTTTGGTTAGCTAGAGACTGTCTCCAAGGCACATGTCTTCAGGATATTAGATCTAGTCTCCTTGGTGGCCGCCTTTTCTGTCAGGTGTAGTCTCCTTGGTGACCGCCTTTTCTGTCAGGTGTAGTCACCTTGGTGACCGCCTTTTCTGTCAGGTGAGGTTTTTATGACTGGCAGGCAAAGATTTTCCCAACGGCAAAAAAAAACCTATTTTATGTTTCTCTCTTCTCTGGTAGATGGTGATTATGGCTTTCCTCTTCTTCTACATCCAGTGGGGACAGTTGCTTCAGTCTTCTCTTTTGCTTCCATTTGTCTACTTGTACCCTATTTGGATGGTAATTTTCGTATCTCTTGTATCTCTTTACCGCTTTAGTCAGTGCCCTCTTTCTCCTGATGTCTAGTGGTTCTATGTTGGCCTCTATCTCGCACGCCGCTGTAGGTGTTGATCTCATCCACCAACAAATTAGTCTGAGAGCTTGATTCTGCACCCGGTCAATACATGAGATGTTATTTGTACTCACAGTGGTCTGTATGGGAAGGATGTAGTCCATCACTGGTCTTACATATACAAGTTAAAGTTGCCGAAGAGTTAGTTTATTACCTCCCCTTGTACTAGCAAGTCTTGTGATTAGGTTTAGACGCTTGGTTGCGTTACCTTTAATGTTGCAGACGTGGCTATCAAATTTAAACTGTCTGTCCAGTGTTACTCCTAGATAAACTGAGGTATCCTCTTTTACTAGTAATTCCCCATTTATTGTTATGTTAATGGGTCTCTTTGCTTATTTATAACTACGGGAGAAGTTGGTGTATACGGTTTCCTGTGTATTTAACTTTAGTTTCCACTGTCCACAGTCAATGTTTTGTAGGATATGTTCGGTTGTGGGCTGCTAGTCTGCATAGTCTGCAAGTAGACATGGGTAATGGGGCCAGTTTGAGTCTGTCTAAGTTGTGCTAGTCTTAACTTAACTTAACGTCTTTATACTGGTTTAGAAGACCCTGCAGAGTCTGTATACAACCAGTTACATTTACATCACCTTGCTCTAAAAGCTATGCGCATCCAGTTTATTCTTAAATGCATTAACTGTCCCTGCCTCCACTACCTCCCCTGGCAATGCATTCCAAGCAGACACCACTCTCTGACTAAAAAAATATTTCCTAATATCTAACCTGGACCTCTCTTTAGTCAGCTTGTAGCTATGCCCTCGTGTTATTGTAGGTAGCTGTATTTTTAAAAACTTGTTATAGTCTAATTTATCCATTCCTCTGATCATCTTATAAACCTGTAGTCACCACGAATTCTTCTCTTCGAGTCTGTAGGAAGACAAGTGTAATTGGGCCAGTTTGAGTATGTCTGAGTGGTGCTAGTCTGCAAGTAGACATGGGTAATGGGGCCAGTTTGAGTATGTCTGAGTGGTGCTAGTCTGCAAGTAGACATGGGTAATGGGGCCAGTTTGAGTATGTCTGAGTGGTGCTAGTCTGCAAGTAGACATGGGTAATGGGGCCAGTTTGAGTATGTCTGAGTGGTGTTAGTCTGCAAGTAGACATGGGTAATGGGGCCAGTTTGAGTATGTCTGAGTGGTGCTAGTCTGTCTGGGTGGTGCTAGTCTGTTATGTTCCATTCTCAGGCAGAACAGATTCACCACCGAATCAAGACAGTGATAGTTGTCCCTCGTTTGGTCGACTTTCTTTATAGCTTGGATAACAGTCTTCTTTTTTTTATGGTGATTTTTTGTTCTTTCTGTTTTCGTGTTGCGCCCTCCTTTGCCTACTTGTCTGCTCTCTCATTTCCTGGTATGCCACATCATGTAGCACTACCGCTACTTAGCTTTTAGTTCTCCTAAGACTTTCTTTAGTTTTGACAGTTTATCATTATTGAGGGCTTGTTGTACCGACAAAGAAAACAATCTACTTGCACTGACCATGTGTTGATTATTATTTCTCCAACAAAAATGGGTGCCTGTACTTTTTAAACAGACATTTTAAGTGGATGAACTAGTTGTTCCATTTTTGTTATCTAAGTAAGCAGCACAGACTCACCCGCTTCCCTTCTCCGCTGCCCTAGTTGCTGTGAGATATGTACCTTGTTACAGTGAACTGCCCGAATGTTCACCGAGAACCGAAGGCTAAATCTTCTACCCCTGGAAGAGGGGTGTAATGATTAGGAGGTCAGACGCATTGTTAGTTCCCTCTTCCATCATGCTTTCAGTGTGGCAGTAGACTTATTTCCATCCTAGTCACTAACAAAGAATCACCTTTTTTTTGTCTTGTGCCTTTTACACTCTGGCCAGAGCATAGGGTCACCACTACAGTTGTCCTGCTTCAGGAAGTCTGCGCCAAAGCACACCTGCAATTGTGGTTTCTGTAACAATCTGTTTTTATGGGATACGATCGATAAGCCTCGAGCACTCAATAAAAAGAAGAAGAAATCAATGACTAGAGTGTTTCAGACCGTTGGTTAGATCCACCTGGAGGACTTAGAGGTCGGAAGAATTAATGCCGCTTGCCACTGCAGTTGACTCGGAATGTTCACATTATGTGTTTATTTGATTGATATAAATGACCAAAGCCTTACCGAAAGTTTGAACGCATGTCCTCGTGGTAACAGGCTGACATCCAAACCGTTCGGTCAGCCGCTCCCATACACAGCTCTGATCAGTTGCCTAAGCGGGATGAGTGAAGGTGCAGTGGTGGTATTCTTTCCATTTCATTAACATATCTCGAGATCTAGTTGGAGAAGAGAATCCCTTACCCTTGACATATTAGGGGCACTGTTACCTCCTGTTATACCATCCTATCAGTGGTGGCAGTGGAACAATTCTCTTCTCTGTCAAAAACATAGCCATCCATTAAACCACTCAGACACATAATTGGGTTAAAAGATAAACTCAAATATTTTCAAACTCGCTCAGATGAAATTGATGTGCGGAACATTGGTAAGCCTATCCTGTGTTCTAATTTAAAGTATCCAAGGAAACGAGTAGGTACAACACCAGTGCTAGACCTCATCAAGAGACAACACACTAAATGGTTCCGTCTCGTGACGCGACAAACACCAGAAAGTATCCCTCATAAATCAACGCTAAACAGATACAATGGATACAGAGTCAAGGGCCGAACGCGCAAAAGATGGATAGCAGAAATAACAGAAGCAGTAAAGCTCCCCGTGTACGAAGCACATACAAGGGCCCAGTCAAGAAACCTCTTCCTAACTTGACGCTGGAAGGAACAGGCACATACAAGGGCCCGGCCAAGAAACCTATTCCTAACTTGACGCTGGAAGGAACAGGCATATACAAGGGCCCGGCCAAGAAACCTCTTCCTAACTTGACGCTGGAAGGAACAGGCACATACTAGGAGTGATACAAGAATGATTCAAGAGAAAGATGAATTAATTAAATAAAACGCCTTTTTTGTTCTGTATAAGTTTCTCACCCGCTCGTAATTGCCGCACCTTGTCACTTTAGTCTCACTTTTTTAGTTTCTCAACCCACCTGTAATTGCCGCACCTTGTTACGTTAGACTTACATTTCTAGTTTCTCAACCCACCTGTAATTGCCGCACCTTGTCACGTTAGACTCACATTTCTAGTTTCTCAACCCGCCTGTAATTGCCGCACGTTGTCACGTTAGTCTCACTTTTTTAGTTTCTCAACCCACCTGTAATTGCCGCACCTTGTCAGGTTAGACTCACATTTCTAGTTTCTCAACCCACCTGTAATTGCCGCACCTTGTCACGTTAGACTCACATTTCTAGTTTCTCAACCCACCTGTAATTGCCGCACCTTGTCACGTTAGACTCACATTTCTAGTTTCTCAACCCACCTGTAATTGCCGCACCTTGTCACGTTAGACTCACATTTCTAGTTTCTCAACCCACCTGTAATTGCCGCACCTTGTCACGTTAGACTCACATTTCTAGTTTCTCAACCCACCTGTAATTGCCGCACCTTGTCACGTTAGACTCACATTTCTAGTTTCTCAACCCACCTGTAATTGCCGCACCTTGTCACGTTAGACTCACATTTCTAGTTTCTCAACCCACCTGTAATTGCCGCACCTTGTCAGGTTAGACTCACATTTCTAGTTTCTCAACCCACCTGTAATTGCCGCACCTTGTCACGTTAGACTCACATTTCTAGTTTCTCAACCCACCTGTAATTGCCGCACCTTGTCACGTTAGACTCACATTTCTAGTTTCTCAACCCACCTGTAATTGCCGCACCTTGTCACGTTAGACTCACATTTCTAGTTTCTCAACCCACCTGTAATTGCCGCACCTTGTCACGTTAGACTCACATTTCTAGTTTCTCAACCCACCTGTAATTGCCGCACCTTGTCACGTTAGACTCACATTTCTAGTTTCTCAACCCACCTGTAATTGCCGCACCTTGTCACGTTAGACTCACATTTCTAGTTTCTCAACCCACCTGTAATTGCCGCACCTTGTCACGTTAGACTCACATTTCTAGTTTCTCAACCCACCTGTAATTGCCGCACCTTGTCACGTTAGACTCACATTTCTAGTTTCTCAACCCACCTGTAATTACCGCACCTTGTCACGTTAGACTCACATTTCTAGTTTATCAACCCACCTGTAATTGCCGCACCTTGTCACGTTAGACTCACATTTCTAGTTTCTCAACCCACCTGTAATTGCCGCACCTTGTCACGTTAGACTCACATTTCTAGTTTCTCAACCCACCTGTAATTGCCGCACCTTGTCAGGTTAGACTCACATTTCTAGTTTCTCAACCCACCTGTAATTGCCGCACCTTGTCACGTTAGACTCACATTTCTAGTTTCTCAACCCACCTGTAATTGCCGCACCTTGTCACGTTAGACTCACATTTCTAGTTTCTCAACCCACCTGTAATTGCCGCACCTTGTCACGTTAGACTCACATTTCTAGTTTCTCAACCCACCTGTAATTGTCGCACCTTGTCACGTTAGACTCACATTTCTAGTTTATCAACCCACCTGTAATTGCCGCACCTTGTCACGTTAGACTCACATTTCTAGTTTCTCAACCCACCTGTAATTGCCGCACCTTGTCACGTTAGACTCACATAGCAAGCAATGATGTTGATGTGTTTACTTTAGCCTCCAATGTATTTAATGGATGCATGTTTTGTTTAGTAATTCGCTGGGCTTTGATTGTATTCACAAAGCTCAAATTAATTGTAAAAGCTTCTTGATTTGTTCAAACATAACTACATCAATTTTCTACGCGATACGAACTGTCAATCACAGGATTCTAGTATTACCGTACTAATCATACCTTGAATTACAACGTCTATTTCCCTCATAAACTTGGCGGTTCGTCAAAGGATTAACTTGACACTACACAGTTTATACCTCAAGTAATCAGATCTATTTCCTTCATTAACTTGGGTGTGTGTCCCATGATTAACTTGGCGGTGTGTCCCATGATTAACTTGGCGGTGTGTCCCATGATTAACTTGTCATCATGCAATTTATCATTCTAATTGTTCCCTTCTTAACTTAGCTACTCCGATTCTTCCCCGATGTGTCAGTGGGGGGAGGGGATAGAAGATATGTTTAATACGTGCAATTATGTGTGTAGACTGACAGATGATAGACCAGTTGTTGTGTTCTTTGCGAGATGGGCGGGGGTGGGGGGGGGGGACCTCCGTTTTGACAATAATGGAGATCATATTTTGGAAGGAATGTCGTTACTTTAAGAATTAATGCTGACAGTTTTCATCGGTTGTTTTACGTTACTTCTGAGTATCGTCCATCTCCGACATGACTAGACGCGGATCTCACCTCCCTTGAGGTCACGGGTCCCTTTAAACTTGCGAGATTCGAACTTAGATAGGTGTCCTCTAGGCTGTCACTGTGCTTTTCTCACGGATCAGACCGACCTAGACAAAACGATCTTCTGGTTATTTGTTCTTAACGCGTGGGCAGGAGTCTGGGATGTCTGACTTTTAATTTATTGAACAAATGGTATTCAAGTAAAAGAACATGTCCTCGCCTGGATAGCGGCTTTTATGGTAGGTAACAAGATCAATGTTGAAATACTCGCTACAACAACAAAATGTAGGATTGAAAAATAAAATCGTAAATTACAGGAATGAAAGTGTTCTTTGATAGGATACTCCTTGTCTGTGCAGATGTTACATACACGGCTAGCTGTGTCCGTCTTCTGAGACGCAATAGAAGACCAACTCTTTGAAATTCTCATCAGATCAGCTACAACAACCACACAAAATGTCAGCTACACCTTATCTCTAATGTCATCAGTGTCTTATCTTGACGGTAAGTCCTGACAGGCGTATCTCTGTCTTCTGCCTCATTATAACCCACCATTTACAGCGTTATTTTTCACAGGTAAGTGTGCTCTCTGTTTGTGGATGTTTCTTTCAGTACAGCTTTGATAAGGACAGAATATCTTAATTGTTTTGTCTCAAATATTGTTCATGAATTTTCATTGTACCCTCATCTTCTGAAATACGTTCTTATTTCAGCTCTTCCCTTCCGGGTAGATGTTCTCCATTCTGACGTACACGCACATTTCAGAGAACATGTGAGTATGTTAGTAACATTGTGTGTGGGTATGGGGGTAACATTGTGTGTGGATGTGTTGTTAATATTGTGTGTGGGTGTGTTGTTAATATTATGTGTGACTAGGTGAGTAATATGGTGTGTAGGTAATATTGTGTGTGTGTGGGTAATATTGTGTGTGAGTGTGTGGGTAATATTATGTGTGGGTGTGGGTAATATTGTTTGTGAGTGTGTGGGTAATATATGTGGCTGAGTACTCACTGCTCATGAACACAGTTTCGGGTTTGATCCTGTGTTATTGACACGCTCCAATCGACTCAGCTATAAACTGGTACTTGGATGCCTGTTAGCCATTGAAAGGCAGTTAGGAAAGGTACTTCCATCTCTCCTCCCCACATAAAAAGCTGGGATCTAGTACAACACTTCATCCTCCACAACAATGTATATTGTGGAACTGCTTTCATCTTTATTTTCAAAAGCCGCAATTCGTCTCCCAAACGTTTTTTCATTTCCCGGTCTACCCCAAACCCTCACTAATGGCTGACGAGAATGATTTCTTGTATATGTCAATTATTGTTTTTTTTGTCAATATTTGTTTCGTGTTGGTAAAATTGGTCTTGGACATTCATATCTCTTTCCTGTATATCTTTAATAATCGGCTAGGATATGTGTCTGTGTCTACAAAATCAAAGTATGTTGCTCAAGCACGCTTTCTTCTCTCATCCCATTCTTCCCCACATAGAGTATCATCATCATGTTTGGTGCCTGTCAGGTCCGCCTTAGAGTCAAAGGTCACAAGGGAAAGGTGTGTTCAGGTTGTAAATATGTCCAATGGCCGTCATAAGAGAAATGAAAGGTGACATCATTGCAAGTCGTGTGATGTTCAACAATCAGTGTGAAACATCGCCTATAAGGAAAGAGTTGCTCTCCTCGTTGTGGCGCGCCTGATGTAACATTTGATTACATTCGGTCAACACCGGCGTTGGAGACGATCAAGGCATAGATTGACAAGTAACACGAAAAATTCAATACTCCATAATTAATACTCAAGGCCTGGGATATATCAGCTAATCTTAGCCTATACCAGACAGTCTATCGAGTTAACATGCGTCAGACCGGTACAGTCAGTATCTTCTGTCGTCGGCGACTGAGTCTTTTTGTTCAGTCTATCTAACCGTCTATCTAACAGTCTATCTAACAGTCTATCTAACCGTCTATCTTTCTAACCGTCTATCTAACCGTCTATCTATCTAACCGTCTATATATCTAACAGCCTATCTAACCGTCTATCTAACAGTCTATCTAACCGTCTATCTTTCTAACCGTCTATCTAACCGTCTATCTATCTAACTGTCTATCTATCTAACAGCCTATCTAACCGTCTATCTATCTAACAGTCTATCTAACCGTCTATCTTTCTAACCGTCTATCTAACCGTCTATCTATCTAACCGTCTATCTATCTAACAGCCTATCTAACCGTCTATCTATCTAACCGCCTATCTAACAGTCTATCTAACCGTCTATCTAACAGTCTATCTAACCGTCTATCTATCTAACTGTCTATCTAACCGTCTATCTTTCTAACCTTCTATCTATCTAACCGTCTATCTAACCGTCTATCTAACCGTCTATCTACCTAACCGTCTATCTACCTAACCGTCTATCTAACCGTATATATAACGGTCTATCTAACCGTCTATCTAACCGTCACAGTTTCACAAATGTCCACAGATCTATCTTACTTGAGAGAACCACTTAGCTGGGACCGAGGGCCCAAATGGCTGTAGTAATCACTTGCAGATTGTTTAAGGGCTGCATTCTTATTCTTATTATTTTTCTTATTTTTCTTCTTCGAACAACTGATGAAAAGCTTCTAGATCGATGAGGACAAGAGGGAGACTATGCGTTTTAGGTCTTCGCTGGTCCTCCACAGCATTTCGAGCCTGCCGCCTCCCCGGGGCCAGACTGCTTCTTTTCGTCTGTATATGTGGGGCAGTCCTATAGGATAATTTTACTTGGGTGCTCTGCAATCACATGTGATGGTGACTCAAAGATCCATTCTGTGAAGGCGGACTTTGAGTCTGCTTAAACAAGAGCTAAAACACGGCCCGACGGATGGTCTCACGTCGCGTGAAATGGATATAGTTTAAGGACAGCAACAAACTATCTCTATTCCATCCGGTCTGAGGCCATGCGGATGTATGTAGGTCATTTTAGTATATATTTGTAATCACGTGAACAGACAAACAGTTATTGGTCTGTTGTGTCTTACCACGATGGAGGGGCTGCCTCCATTTGAGTTTCATGCAGACCGCTATGGCTAGAAATATTGTTTTGTTTTGCAGCGGGTAGCAGGCAAGGGTTGATCACAACATGAACGCGCTACCTGTCAGGTGAATTTCCGTTTTTATGTGACTAGGCGCCAAAGTCATCTCCATTGAGTCCAGGGGGGGACCTTTTTTTTTTTTTGTTTTTTTTTTTGCGTTCGCCTTTATTTCTCTAATCCCCAAGGCGGTGTGCGTTGCACTGTGGTTTTTATTTTGCGCCTGTCGGCCCAATGCATCCGACTTCAGCATGCATTTTATGTAAGGGTCTGCTTCCTCCTGCATTTTCTAAGGGTTTGCTTCCCCGGGGTAACGGCCGGTGCTGTGATGGGAATCGAACCCAGCACCTTCGGATTGTGAGCCGTGCCACTTATCCACTAGGCCACGCCGCTCCCTCAGGGGACGTTTGAAACTTGAGAACTCCAATCATCGCCCTTTCACGGTTTCTCTCGCTCGTTTCATAAGAGTCGAGCGCCTAGCCTCTCAGTTCGAGGGATTTAGATGTTATAGATTGTACAGATCGTACAGATGTTACAAATGGTACAGATGTTACAGATAGTACAGATGTTACAGATGGTACATATGTTACAAATGGTACAGATGTTACAGATAGTACAGCGGTATAGATATTACAGATGTTACAAATGGTACAAATGTTACAGCGGTACAGATGTTACAGATGGTACAGAAGGTACAGAAGGACTTGATATCACGGGAATTGATAGCAGACATACAGAACTTATATTTTCAGAGGATATTGACATGGTTTTAGTGCTCTCGTGGCAATGAACGATCAAACTCTCCCACGTCAGAGGCAGCCACAATAAGAACTTAAAACATAGATGAGGTGATATTCTGACTCGATCAGTGGTCTCGTTCTGGATGTTGACGTCACAACTGACGAACCAGCATTTCACTTACAGCACAGTGCTGAATCCCAACGAGGGTTGGTCTGAGATAGGTGTCTGGGAGGACGGAACAGGGGTATCTACAACCAGCAGGCTACTGAAACTATCAGTATTTACATTCATTAATATAAGCTGAGTTAGATTGGCCACCTAGGGATTTGCCCGAAATGCAGTGACTTCAATTCTTAACAATAACAGAATAGAACAGCCGAGACAGCAACTGCTGGGCGGTGTCTGACGTTCAGGGGAAAACAATAATAATGATGACGAGCAGGACATGGAGGAGAACGAGGAAATGAAGAAAAACCAGAAGAAGAAGATGGTCGAAGAAAATAGAAGATGGTGAGGAAGATAAAAGCAAAGAAAAATAATAGAGGGAAAAAGAATAAGAAAAATGGAGGAGGAATAAAAGATAAAAGGAAAACGAAGAGGAAGAAGGGAGGATGAAGAAAAAGAAGATGTTATGTTCTATGACAGCTGCTCTGGGTGGATGTACATCATGAAACCATCATGTGACAGTTGCTCTGGGTGGATGGACATCATGAAACCATCATGTGACAGTTGCTCTGAGCGGATAGACAAGATGTAACCGTTCTATGACAGCTAGTCTGGTTAGACACCGTATACAGAGTACGTGGATGTTTTGATTGCAAATACTAATAATAATGATTGATAACATATCACGGAAACATGGAATGGAAAAAAAACGAAATCAAAACACGGTAATGACGATTAACAAGAAAAGAATCAATGAAAACATCACTGCAAATGGACATTAGCTGGAGACAGCTGCACAATTCAAATATGTTTGATCTGTAATTAGAGCAGGGGAAACCAAAGCAGATCATGGAACAAGTATTGGAGAGGCAGTAACACTTCTCATCTTGGTGAAGCCATAATGGAAGGACACGAATATGTTGCTTAAAACTAAAATCGATTTAATGCAGATATTGATTCTCTTCGTCTATCTATATCCACATGAAACATGGACATTGAATGCTGGGTGAACAAGTAAGTTCCAGGCGAGGGAGATGAGATGCTTCAGTTATATCTTTAGGATAGCGTGCAGGGACGACCATCACATGTGTTAACATACGCAATATTATTCAACAGATTATCAGTCTCTATCGAAATCTACTTCTTCTTCTTCTTCTTTTTCTTCTGCGAACGTTCTCAATATCCCGCTACCAAGCCCTGAACGTTGTCAATCTCCCGCTACTAAGCCCGAACGTTCTCAATCTCCCGCTACTAAGCCCGAACGTTATCAATCTCCATTTACCAAGCCCTGAACGTTCTCAATCTCCCGCTACCAAGTCATGAACAGGGTTTCGTAAGTTACAGGATATAGTCGGGAAAACGGAATGCGTTGTGTCGTTAGTTTACAGCTTGACTGCGATATTTGCACCTTTGATCCGACACATGTCTTCGGCAAGGAAATATTATATCAGTTGTAAACATGTGACAATTATTAAGGCACGATCACTTGATACGATCATACGGGCTGTCTATTATAATTCTCAAGGACTAGATTTCTGACAAATGAAAGAGAAGTGCCACGACGACGCGCTGACATTGGTGGACAGATAATGTTCGGGGATGGATAGAGAAAACATTTGAAGAGACCGAAACACTCGCAGTAGACAGACTGATGTGGCGACACCTGGTTCAACATGCAGTGAGAAATGGGGGACCTACGGCCACTCAGGTTATCAGAGGGCAGAGAAAGGACGAGTTCAGGGAAGTGAGGAACAACAAATGTTAATAACAATTAATGAGGAAGGCAGTCCCATGTAACCACATATCGGACAAACATCCGGTCACTCCCTCTCTACCACTCTGACTAGATGGGAAAAAAACATGAAAAAACAAGTGTAAAAGTTGATTAAGGTTGAGTTTAATCAAAATTGTTAATGGGTATGGTCAGATACCGCACCGAGACGATAACACAAACAAAACGACCAATAGGCCTTCATCGGGGACAACAATACTGAACTAACAAATCAACATATAAGGAAAAAATGGTCAAGTTATCTGATAGTAGACCCAGTCTGTCTAAGCGACTGGTTGGGCCAGATGCTTGACTGAATATGAAGGGCACGGTCAAATAAGGTGGCCAGGAGAGCGTAAGAAGGGAGGGGGAATGCGAAAGATAAACCAGTGGTAGCCAAATATGGAAACGGCCAAATAGTGATCCAGGTGGGAGAACAAAAAGGTGATATAAGCCGGGAGGGGGTGAGATTAATATAGGAAAGGGGGGGGGGAGAGAACTGATAAAAGAAGGGGAGGGGGGGCAAAGGAAGACAAAAAATAGATGGGGGCCAGCACGAGGTTTTAAGAAAAGGTATGGAAGATATTTATGCCATGCATTTGGAGACAACCCATGCTGGAGATAAGTCTATTCTCAATGGCGAATCGATGACGATCGTCAGAGAAGCAAGAAACTAGACCAGTGACACTAACGTCAGCCTTACCCCGGTGCTCAGGACCATTGAAGTGGCTGGCAACTGGGGAACCAGTGCGGTTGCGGATATCATTGAGGTGTTGGCGAAAACGCTCCCGCAGTCCCATATCAGTTTCCCCAATGTATGTCATACCACACTGGCGGCAGATGATAGAATAGATGAGGTTACAGGAATTGCACGTGAATCCCCTGATTAGATATGGCTTATATTTTGACGACCTACCAACATTGACAAGTCAGTTATGGGATGAAACTGGCCGTTGAGTAGTTCAACAGTCGACATTGTCTCAGTGTTTATATTCACTTTGTTGTTTGTCTGTACCATCCAAGAGATTTCTTATGCGTTTTATTCTCGCTTTCGAAGATTTTTCAATGGATTATTTTTCTTTTGTGTATATATATATATATTTCATATTTGTAACACCGGGGGTCGCTGTAGTCAAGAGGTTAGGGCACTCGCCTCTCACACTGATGAACGGAAACGATTGAATCCCGCAAGGTTCAAGCGACCCCTGGTCTCACGGGAGGTAAGACCAGAGTGCCTGCATCCCGAGTTAGCTCCTGTCGCCTCAACCAAAAGTCTTGCCACTGATTCAAAGTAACTCAGGACAAGAGAGTGAGATTGGTGACACGCGTATTCACCCCGTCACTATAATCCTCATACAGCGCACATCACATTAAGACAAAACGGTCTCATGCTGTGGCCATCATCGCTTGGAAAGGGAAATAACTTTATAATTGAAATCTGTGACACTGTTTATATTGTACATTTGCTCTCCCGATTGATTACATGTTTGTCTGTGTTGAGCCTGTCAGGAAAACTAGGCTCCTTTTGTTTCTTCTTCCTCTTGTTTGCTCCTTCCTCTTGTTTCTTCTTCCTCTTGTTTGCTCCTTCCTCTTGTTTCTTCTTCCTCTTGTTTGCTCCTTCCTCTTGTTTCTTCTTCCTCTTGTTTGCTCCTTCCTCTTGTTTGCTCCTTCCTCTTGTTTCTTCTTCCTCTTGTTTGCTCCTTCCATTTGTTTGCTCCTTCCTCTTGTTTGCTCCTTCCTCTTGTCTTCTCCTTCCTCTTGTTTCTCCTTCCTCTTGTTTCTTCTTCCTCTTGTTTGCTCCTTCCTCTTGTTTGCTCCTTCCTCTTGTTTCTTCTTCCTCTTGTTTGCTCCTTCCTCTTGTTTCTTCTTCCTCTTGTTTGCTCCTTCCTCTTGTTTCTTCTTCCTCTTGTTTCTTCTTGCTCTTGTTTGCTCCTTCCTCTTGTTTGCTCCTTCCTCTTGTTTCTTCTTCCTCTTGTTTGCTCCTTCCTCTTGTTTGCTCCCTCCTCTTGTTTGCTTCTTCCTCTTGTTTGCTCCTTCCTCTTGTTTCTTCTTCCTCTTGTTTGCTCCTTCCTCTTGTTTGCTCCTTCCTCTTGTTTCTCCTTCCTCTTGTTTGCTCCTTCCTCTTGTTTCTCTTTCCTCTTGTCTTCTCCTTCCTCTTGTTTCTCCTTCCTCTTGTTTGCTCCTTCCTCTTGTTTGCTCCTTCCTCTTGTTTCTTCTTCCTCTTGTTTGCTCCTTCCTCTTGTTTCTTCTTCCTCTTGTTTGCTCCTTCCTCTTGTTTGCTCCTTCCTCTTGTTTCTCTTTCCTCTTGTCTTCTCCTTCCTCTTGTTTCTCCTTCCTCTTGTTTGCTCCTTCCTCTTGTTTGCTCCTTCCTCTTGTTTCTTCTTCCTCTTGTTTGCTCCTTCCTCTTGTTTGCTCCTTCCTCTTGTTTCTCTTTCCTCTTGTCTTCTCCTTCCTCTTGTTTCTCCTTCCTCTTGTTTGCTCCTTCCTCTTGTTTGCTCCTTCCTCTTGTTTCTTCTTCCTCTTGTTTGCTCCTTCCTCTTGTTTCTTCTTCCTCTTGTTTGCTCCTTCCTCTTGTTTCTTCTTCCTCTTGTTTGCTCCTTCCTCTTGTTTCTCCTTCCTCTTGTTTGCTCCTTCCTCTTGTTTGCTCCTTCCTCTTGTTTCTTCTTCCTCTTGTTTGCTCCTTCCTCTTGTTTGCTCCTTCCTCTTGTTTGCTCCTTCCTCTTGTTTCTTCTTCCTCTTGTTTGCTCCTTCCTCTTGTTTCTTCTTCCTCTTGTTTGCTCCTTCCTCTTGTTTCTTCTTCCTCTTGTTTGCTCCTTCCTCTTGTTTGCTCCTTCCTCTTGTTTCTTCTTCCTCTTGTTTGCTCCTTCCTCTTGTTTGCTCCTTCCTCTTGTTTGCTTCTTCCTCTTGTTTGCTCCTTCCTCTTGTTTCTTCTTCCTCTTGTTTGCTCCTTCCTCTTGTTTGCTCCTTCCTCTTGTTTCTCCTTCCTCTTGTTTGCTCCTTCCTCTTGTTTCTCTTTCCTCTTGTCTTCTCCTTCCTCTTGTTTCTCCTTCCTCTTGTTTGCTCCTTCCTCTTGTTTGCTCCTTCCTCTTGTTTCTTCTTCCTCTTGTTTGCTCCTTCCTCTTGTTTCTTCTTCCTCTTGTCTTCTCCTTTCTCGTCTGTGTTGTCCTCTTTCTCTTCTTGTTTTTGCTCTGGAATCAATTTGTGGGGCAAAGGTCATAAACTAAGCTTATCCATTCCATCGTTTAAAATAACGTCGTTACATACGACTGGTCGACGTTTTTGTTAAACAAAAAAGTATTTACTGTGAGTGAGAGCTTGCCATGCGACCTTAACATTAACCTTTCTCATCCGGGCATAGAGCCGACCAAGACGGGATTTTACTCTGTGTCCTCAACCCCAGATGTGCTCGTTTGGTCGAAACGCCACTGAAGACGGCTACGTTTGTGTAAAGTTTTTTTGTATTGGGTGGGTTGTTTTTTTGTGGTTTTTTTGTGGGTTTTTTTTGGTATTATTTTTAATTTTAAATTGCTAATTAAAAATGTTGCCACGCAACATTATTCCAACCGTTTTTTTTGTGTTTTTTTTTTTGTGTTTGTTCACTCACCTTTTCGATCCATCACTGAAACGCTAATCCGTCTAAATCCACAACTACCATTAACACCACAAATATAACTTACTCTAAACCCTAATCCGTAACTACAACTAACCCTAATCCACAGCTTTAACTACCCCTAACCCATAAGTACAACTAACACTAAATCCACAACTACAACTTACCACTAGCTCTAATCCATCCATAAAACGTACTCCTAATCCTAATCCCCAAATACAGCTTACCCCTAACCCTAATCCAGCCACAGAACTTATCCCTAACCTTAGTCCAACAACAGAATTTACCCTAACCTTAGTCCACAACAACTAACCCTAATCCACCACAGAATTTACCCCTAACCCTAATCCACCACAGAACATACCCCTAACCTTAATCCAGAACAACTAACCCTAATCCACCACAGAATTTACCCCTAATTCTAATCCTCAACAACAAATAACCCTAATCCACCACAGAATTTACCCCTAATTCTAATTCTCAACAACAACTAACCCTAATCCACCACAGAATTTATCCCTAATTCTAATCCTCAACAACAACTAACCTTAATCCACCACAGAATTTACCCCTAACCCTAATCCACCCACAGAGCTTACCCCTAATCTAAATCCAGAACAACTAACCCTAATCCACCACAGAATTTACCCCTAATTCTAATCCTCAACAACAACTAACCCTAATCCAATACATAACTTAACCCTAACTCTTATCCCCAACAACAATTAATGTCTCGCCGTATTCCTTTAAAGGAAGCCAGTATCCTATCAGTTGTAGCTGCAACTTGTTGAGACTCATTTTACATGATAGCGTTGCTGACGACACCAATACTCATCTTTATTTGTCATATATGATATGAATGAACGGTTACATTGTGCATACTATGTCCAGGCCGGACCTGACGCGAGTGACATGTGCTTTTTGGAGTGTAATATGTACCAGGTGTCAATGGTTGGGTCCCAGGCCCGTGTCGTGAGTTGGACTGAATACGATCATGTTTAACATAGCCAACATCGTTGACCGTTACACCTTTTATGGCGTCTTTCCTGGCAGCAACAAACTTCTGCCACTTTGCTTGGTCTACCATCGTCCTTCTAGATCATGATTGTCATGTCAGCGTCTTTGGGTCTTCATAAAGTTGACCTGTTTCGGCCTTACCTTCACATTCTCTTCACCAAGTTGGCCTGTTACTTTCACCTTTTCTTCACCAAGTTGTCCCGTTACTTTCACCTTTTCTTCACCACGTTGTCCTGTTACTTTACCTTCTCTTCATCAGGTACTCCTGTTACTTTCACCTTCTCTTCACCAGATTGTCCTGATACTTTCACCTTCTCTTCACTAGGTTGTCATGTTACTTTCACATTCTCTTCACCAAATTGTCCTGTTACTTTCATCTTCTCTTCACCAAATTGTCCTGCTACAACATTACTTTCACCTTCTCTTCACCAAGTTTTCCTGTTACTTTGTCCTTCTCTTTACCAAGTTGTCCTGTTACAGCGTAACGTCTCTTAAGGTCTCATATCATGACTGTTTTTGTGTATGCTATAATGACGTAGAGTGCTAGAAAATGTGTGGTGTATGAAGGCTGATCTTACACTAAGCAAACTGGAAAGAGCAAGTTGACACCAGGAAGAGTGACGGACACAGACAGCTTAATCAATCATCATTCTGAAATCTATTAAAGAGATCCAGATATGAATATTTAACTACCAAAATAAGATGAAAGATGTATTTGTTTGTTCAAAATCGTGACTCACTTATGGTGTAAGCTTTCACGTCACTTCCGGCTTTACGGATATTACTAAGAGATTTGAAACGCCTGGCATTAGTCACCATTCAACTGTCTAACCACCTGATATTAGCTACCGTCCAATTGGATGTCCATCTATCATTAGCTTCCGTCGAAAAGGCTGTCCACCTATCATTAGCTACCGTCCAATTGGCTGTCCACCTATCATTAGCTACCGTCCAATTGACCGTCCACCTATCATTAGCTACCGTCCAATTGGTTGTCCACCTATCAATAGCTACCGTCCAATTGGCTGTCCATCTATCATTAGCTACCGTCCAATTGGTTGTCCACCTATCAATAGCTACCGTCCAATTGGCTGTCCATCTATCATTAGCTACCGTCCAATTGGATGTCCATCTATCATTAGCTACCGTCAAATTGGCTGTCCATCTATCATTAGCTACCGTCCAATTGGCTGTCCATCTATCATTAGCTACCGTCCAATTGGCTGTCCATATATCATTAGCTATTGTATTTGAATGTTTAGATCATCTGATTGAAAGAGATCTGATTATATGTGAATGCACAGAACGACTGAGTACGTGATCCGATGGTGAGAACGAGTTTGTGATTGTTCGTTGGGTGTGCAGATAAGGGAGTGCAGCGGCAAGAATCTGGGTTATGTAGTTTGGAAGAAACATCAAAAGCTTGCGCTTAAAAACTTATTGTAGTTCGACATATATATATATATATAATACGATGGTGTAGATACATGTTGTAACTCTTTAGATAGGTAAACTACTCAACTAAACCTAGACTCTACCACATTTCTTATTTTAGTCCGAGTGAACAGGATGCCTTTGATGGGATAAGTACCACGCAACTCTAAACGCATTACGCTACCACAATTAGCTACCGTTCAATTGGTTGTTCACCTGTCATCAGCTACCGTCGAAAAGGTTGTCCATCTATTACTTGCTATCGTACAATTGGATGTCTATCTATCATTAGCTACCGCCCAAAAAGTTGTCCACCTGACATTACCTACCTTTCAACTCGCTGTACAATTATCATTATATACCGTCCAATTGGCTGTCCATCTATCATTAGCTACCGTCCAAAAGACTGTCCCTTTATCAATAGGTGCCTTTCAAAAGGCTGTCCGTCATTCATTAGCTATCGCCCAATTGGCTGTCCACCTGTCATTAAATACCGTTTAATTGGCTGTTCTATATCATTAGCTAAAGTCCAATTGGCTGCCCATCTATCATTAGCTAAAGTCCAATTGGCTGCCCATCTATCATTAGCTAAAGTCCAATTGGCTGCCCGTCTATCATTAGCTAAAGTCTAATTGGATGTCCTTCTGTCATTAGTTACCGTCCAACTTCCCTAGCAGTTGGTGAAGAACTTGATCGTTGACGGCCGTTGGTTCTGCGTTGCACGCTACTAGTATCTTGCTATTTTGTTGAGATTGCTTCCTGAGGATTCAGGCTACACCTCTCTGTCGAGCAGGGAGCGATGGCCGACCCACCTGACTCAAATTGCGCTTACAGGAGCACCTTGTTCTCGAACCCAGGAGGACATCAACAACTGATGCATGTTGACACTGACACTGCGTTTATTACTTCAGTTTGTCAATCTGCCATATCAAGGGAACAAGTTTCTGAGATTGTTTCACCGACCCTTCCATTGGGCAAGAGTTCAAAGCCCATAAAACTCACATTGGTTAACCTCTCTCCTGTTCTTAGATTTCGAATTTCGAATCTCCTCTCGTTTATAGATGCATCTTAGCCCTAACTAAATCAAGATGACGGCTAATTGGTCCTACCTAATCAATCTTATCTTGTCTACTCCCGATTTCGCAAATCAAATTGACTCATATGTCTACTTGTCACTTTGTCATTGTAAATGTGACAGCATGACATGCTATTCCTTGTCGCTAACTCCGCTACTGATACCAGTCCATCATAAAGAATGGGAGTCTGAAGCCACCACTCCAACTCAGACAAACCAGTCCTAACTTCTAGCAAACACTGCTTCCTCTCTCGTTTTCATTCCTAACCTCGACCTGGCAACGGCGTTGTGTTGACCCTATATTGACCTACCTTTGCTAAATGCTTTCTCAGACAATTTTTGGTTCTCCGAGAATCAATCCGCAGCCCCAATCTATTCTAATTCACGTGGATCTGTTACATTAGCTACAGTTCAACTGACTGTCCACCTGTCATTAGTTGTCGTTCAACTGGATGTCCACCTAATGAGTGATTATATACTTCTATAGTACCTCGCTATTGACCTGTGGTCAGCCATGTTATCAGGATAGTTAAGTGACAATACAATAATGCCGTGCTTTAACTTATATTCCAAGAAAGAGAGAGCTTGACGTCTTTTTTCGTCAACATTTTGTGTTACAGAAAAAAAATATTCTGGGGCGATTCAAAGACGGAAGAGGTCATGAAAAGGATTTACACTCTCAGTACCACAGAGAAGGATAAGATTATGTGTCTGTCTTAGTGTTCTGCCATGCCTGACCCACGCAGGTTTTTCTACCAGCTATTCCATACAACAAGATCAGTGAAGCGGCGGGTGATTGATCGTGTAGCCTAGTCGACAGTGAGCTGGATTACTTGGCTAGGTTTACAGGGTTCGAGTTCACGGACGGACAGAAACAAATTCGGGCCGTGGTTCGTGCCTGATACGACCACTCCTCCAGGTAGATCCAGCTGTACATGGGTACCTGACGTATGAGTTGGGTAAGGTAAAAACAGCAAGGAGAGGAATCGGCATCCCCCACTCCACCTCACAAAGGTTGCGGCTTAGTACATGAAGAGTTATCTTTATCCCCGACGGCAGTTGTTGCCATGGGACCGACCATTACCTTTAGCTTTGGTCTGCCTTCATTTCTCACGCCTGTGGATTTTAGAACAGGACTGTCTTGTAATAAGATCAAATGGTTTTCTTAATGTATATCAATCCAACACCGACGACATAGCCTCGCGTCAAGCTCTACTAATCTTCGTTTGGTTCTGTCCAACAGTTCCCATTACTTATCTTATCATACCGTTTCAATCACTTTATTCTGTGCAGTCACATATTTATGAATGTCTGTACCTTTTTTTTAAATGATGTTTTTCTGTTTTTCTCCATGTTTCAACGCATATAATCAAATAGAATTTACATTGGAGTTGAAGATTTGTTTTTGTGTGTTGGATTTAATTTCTTGTGATTTCCGTGTGTTCCTCGGTGCAATGAATGCTCCTTTCATCTTTATTATATCTGTAGCTTTATCTCCTGCCATATCTGAATTGTGTCCAAAATAAATGAATGATTCCTCATCTTGTAGGAATGTACGTCCCAATACAATCAATTGTAGTTAGTTGCATTGTCCTCATAATCTAGGTTTTGAGGGTTGTTTTTGTTAACTTCCTCTGTGTCTTGGCGGTCCAAATTTATGTGATCTCTAACCAAGTATATATTTCATACATTCAGAAATGTCACATTAATCTCGAACAGAATCGGCGTGAGTGGATACGAAACCCACAGACGGGATAGGGATGGACAAAAGGGTGACGCGCTTATCTGCTCTAAAATATCCATCCATTCAATAGTGATTTCCGTGGAAACAACGGTGGAACTGAAATAATCAGAATGGATTTAAGCAAACGGAATCAGACAGAAAGAAATATCTCATAAATTCTGTCCGCCAGCAAAACAGATCTTCTCCTAGATGGCGTGAATAATATGGACCGGGTAACCCTTGCTGTGTGTGATAATAACAACCAGTCTGAGGTGTGGGATTTCCCCAGTCTGAGAGGTAGGGGTTATGACAGTCTGAAAGGTAGAAGTTATGTCAATCTGAGAGGTAGAGGTTACGTCAGTCTGTGGAGCAGGATTACGTCAGTCTGAGAGGTAGGGGTTATGTCAGTCTGAGAGGTAGAAGTTACGCCAGTCTGTGGAGCAGGGGTTACGTCAGTCTCAGAGGTAGGGGGTTACGTCAATCTGAGAGGTAGGGGGTTACGTCAGTCTGAGAGATAGGGATTACAATCTGAGAGGTAGAGGTGTCGCTAGTCTGAGAGGTATGGTTACGTCAATTTGATAGGTAGGGGTTACGCCAGTCCATCGAGTTGGGTTATGTCAGTCTGAGAGGTAGGGGTTATGTAAGTCTGTGGAGTTGGGTTACGTCAGTCTGAGAGGTAGGGGTTACGCCAGTCTGGGGAGTTGGATTACGTCAGTCTAGGAGGTAGTGGTTAATCCGGTCTGAGAAGTAGGGTTTACGCCAGTTTGAGAGGTAGGGGTTACGCCAGTCTGAGAGGTAAGGGTAACGCCAGTCTGAGAGGTAGGGGTTACGCCAGTCTGAGAAGTAGGGGTTACGGCAGTCTGAGAGGTAGGGTTACGTCAGACTGAGACATCGTGGTTACGCCAGTCTGAGAGGTAGGGGATACGCCAGTCTGTTGAGTTGGATTACGTCAGTCTGAGAGGTAGGGGTTACGTTAGTCTGAGAGGTAGGGGTCACGTCAGTCTGTGGAGTTGGATTACGTCAGTCTCAGAGGTAGGGGTTACGCCAGTCTGTTGAGTTGGATTACGTCAGTCTGAGAGGTAGGGGTTACGTCAGTCTGAGAGGTAGGGGTTACGTTAGTCTGAGAAGTAGGGGTTACGCCAGTCTGAGAGGTAGGGGTTACGCCAGTCCATGAAGTTGGGTTATGTCAGTCTGAGAGGTAGGGGTTATGTAAGTATGTGGTGCAGGATTACGTCAGTCTGAGAGGTAGGGGTTATGTGAGTCTGTAGAGTTGGGGTACGTCAGTCTGAGAAGTAGGGGTTACGCCAGTCTGAGAGGTAGATGTTACGCCAGTCTGAGTGGTAGGGGTCACGTCAGTCTGAGAGGTAGGGGTTACGCCAGTCTGAGAGGTAGAGGTTCCGTCAGACTGAGAGGTAGGGGGTTACGTCAGTCTGAGAGGTAGGGGTTACAATCTGAGAGGTAGAGGTTACGCCAGTCTGAGAGGTAGGGTTACGTCAGTTAGATAGGTAGGGGTTACGTCAGTCTGAGAGGTAGGGGTTATGTAAGTCTGTGGAGTTGGGTTACGTCAGTCTGAGAGGTAGGGGTTACGCCAGTCTGGGGAGTTGGATTACGTCAGTCGGAGAGGTAGGGGTTACGTCAGTTTGAAAGGTAGAGGTTACGCCAGTCTTAAATAAACTTAACGTTTTTATACTGGTTCAGAAGACTCATCAGAGTCTGTAGACAACCAGTCACATTTGCATTACCCTGCTCTAAAAGCTATGCGCATTCAATATATTCTTAAAAGTATTAACTGTCTCTGCTTCCACTACCTCCTGTGGAATGCATTCTAATCATTCACCACTCTCTGACTAAAAAATAATTCCTAACATCCAATCTGGACCTTTCTTTAGTTAATTTGAATATGTGCCCTCTTGTTCTCGTTGGTGGTTGTATTTTGAAAAAAATTGTTATAGTCTAATTTAACCTTTCCCTTAAGTCACCACGAATTCTTTTCTTTTCTAGACACTGTATGCCAGTTTTTCTGAGTCTTTCCTCGTAACTGTAATTCTGGAATCCCACTATCAGTTGTAGCTCTTCTTTGTATCCTTTTCAGCATGTTTATATCTCCTCTACGATAAGGACTACACACCTGTACAATATATTCCAACCTATGTCTTTATTCAATTTGACTATCATTTCCTTGCTCCTATGTTTAATATTTCTTTTTATCATTGCATTTGCCTCATTCACTGGTACCTGGACTTGCTCACTCACTTTACCTGTATGCTCTATTATAACCCCCAGGTCCCTTTCCTTATCTATCATTCTAATAGCTCTCGCCCATTCTGTAATTATGTTCCATAATGGATCTACCCATGTGGATGACTGTACACTTATATATATATTAAATACCATTTACCAGCTCAGAGACCAGTCTTGAATTTTATCTAAATCCGACCTCAATATATCCACTTATGCTATAGATGAGATACCCCTACATATTGTTGTGCCGTCCACAAATTTTGCAATCATGGATCCTATATCAATATCCAAATCGTTTATAAATAACAAGAACAACATGGGTCTCAAAACTGAGCCCTGTGGCACTCCACTTTTTACTTTAAACCACTCAGAGTACTCTTTATTTATTCCCACTCTCTGTCTTCTTCCCGTTAACCAACTTTCAATCCGTTCAACAACTTCCCCACCTATTCCATGTGATTTTAACTTTTCAAATAATCTTCGAAGAGGTACTTGTTTTATGGAAGGAGACGTGTGACTCTTCCTGACCGTTGAATATCTCCTTTATATTTCTAATGTAGTAGATGGTTTTGGAGTCAGAGCTATAATGTAGTAGATGGTTTGAAGTCAGAGCTACAATGTAGTAGATGGTTTTGGAGTCAGAGCTGCAATGTAGTAGATTGTTTGAAGTCAGAGCTACAATGTAGTAGATGGTTTAGAGTCAGAGCTACAATGTAGTAGATGGTTTGGAGTCAGAGCTACAATGTAGCAGATGGTTTGGAGTCAGAGCTACCATGTAGTAGATGGTTTGGAGTCAGAGCTACAATGTAGTAGATGGTTTGGAGTCAGAGCTACAATATAGTAGATGGTTTGGAGTCAGAGCTACAATGTAGTAGATGGTTTGGAGTCAGAATCTGCCTTCTCGTCAATGACCTACCTTCCAAACTAGAGAGTCTCGTCGTATTGAGTTTCCTCGGGTAACCTTTGATACACCAGTAGATCATGTGCAATAGCTCTGCCACATGTTAGTGATAATCGGCCCATGTGACCAGGATTGTTTAGCTCTGTCACAGTTACATCACTACTTAATTTGTGATAATCGGCCCATGTGACCAGGATTGTTTAGCTCTGTCACAGTTACATCACTACTTAACTTGTGATAATTGGACCGTGTGACCAGAATTGTTTAGCTTTGTCACAGTCTTACCCCTCCTTAACTTGTGATAATTGGACCATGTGACCAGGATTGTTTAGCTCTGTCACAGTTATACCACTCCTTAACTTAAGTGATCGTCACTGAAAGCCTGTTTAATCTTCAGAATAATGTCCATTTAGGTATTGCCAAGCTTTGAGTCAATTAAATCTGATACAATCTTACAGAAACACTCAACTTTGACAAATAAATCTGATACAATCTTACAGAAACACTCAACTTTGACAAATAAATCTGATACAATCTTACAGAAACACTCAACTTTGACAAATAAATCTGATACAATCTTACAGAAACACTCAACTTTGACAAAGAGAGCAAGAATGATCTGGAAGCTAGTGAAGATCTGAAATGACGAAAACAGCTACAAGCCAATACTTGCGATTGGAAATTAAGGAAAGGTACTATTAAAATAAAACAGCAGATGTTCTAGTCCAACATTACACACTTACAAGTAGAAATAAAATCCTCACCAACATAAAAAGGCATATGAAGAGAAATAAACGACACGGGAGGACTCATTGCGACTACTTGAGGCAGATCTGATGACAAATATCCCCAAAACAGAACTAAAAAAAAGGACGTTACGGAACTAAAGAAGAGAACGCCCCAGGAAAGGATCGAATCACTAATTAAATGATCACATTATTACATTATCACATTACCAGATTATCCAATTACCAGGTTATCAGCGGCGTCAGTACGGCAAATACGCCGTACACGAGGAAGCAACACAATTCTGTGTGGGGCCCGACCTTTCACTGATATTGGGATCTTGGTTCTGGTTAATTTCTGCTCTTTGCCTTGCCTCTGTTTGTTGAAGTTTTTCATTTGTTGCACTTTCAATGACCAATACGGTTTGTGATTTCTTCTAGCTCATCTTGGGATGTTTTTCATTGCTGCATTTTTGACGACACTGGTTGAATTTATCCACTATTTTACCTACTTTACTGTGGTGTGTGCTGATGGACTGGCAGTAGAGATCTGTACTTGAGCCAAATTCCTGCCAATCTGCTTTTGTATAGTTCAATCTAGGCAACGGCTTGGGGTCTGATGGAATGCTTCCAAGGTTTATGATAAACTTGATGTGATCACTTTCTGTTAGCGGTACGAGTTGTTCTTTTGGATTTATATTTATTGCTTGTTCAAATCTATTTCTCGCATTATCGCACTTTCTGTTTGTTTGTTTTTGTCTTACAGATTATATCTTACTCTTTCTCTTTTCCTTGTCTTTTATCTCTCTACCGTTGTCTCTCTCTCTTTCTCTCTCTCTCTCTCTCTCTCTCTCTTCTCTCTTTTGTTCTCTCACTCTCATTTTTTCATTTTCTATTTTTTCTCCACTATTTCTGCACGCTCGCTCTCTCTCTTTCTCTCTCTCTCTCTCTTTCTTTATATATAAATATATATATATATATATATATCTCACTCTTTATATCTCACCTCGGCATTTCTTTTTTTTTCGGCTCCTTCTCCTCATCGGTATCTGAGTCCGTCTCTTTCTCTCTACCTACCTCTCTCCTTTTAGGCCTCTCTTTCTCTCTACCTACCTCTCTCCTTTTAGGCATCTCTTTCTCTCAGACGCTTTCTCTCTATCTTTTCCTCTCTCATTAATTCTATCTTTCTGTCTCTCTATCTTTCTCTTTCTCTCTCTGTCTCTAGCTGTTTCTCTCGCCTCTCCCCTCCTCCATCTCACTTTCTTTTGATCTCAGTCTATATGTCTCCTTATCTCATTTTCTTTGAATATCTCTCTTTGTCATTGCTTATTTCATTCTTCTTCTCCTTCTTTTTCTTCCTCACTCTCTCTCTCTCTCTCTCTCTCTTTCTATTTTCTCTCATTCCTTAAGACTAAGTAGGATAAATACAAGAGGCTTACCCAACATTCCTCGAGGAAAGGCTAATAATTAGACAGACAAAAACTCAGTCAATGACAGACAAGGCAAGATAAATGACCACAGAGCCAGTACATTTTGACACACTGAACTAGCGGGATAAGATTTGCCTCAGCTCTGCTCGTCTCAGAGTGACGGATATTAGGATGATTACATGAAATCGTCTCTCGCTATTCTGGTGCCTATTTATCTGGAAGGAGACACAAGTGCAGTGGGAATCTGGATTGATACTGTCGATCTGATGTGATAGATATGCTGTGATACTGAGGATCTGTTGTGATATTGAGGATCTGTTGTGAAACTGAGGATATGTTGTGATACTGAGGATCTGTTGTGATACTGAGGATATGCTGTGATACTGAGGATCTGATGTGATACTGAGGATCTGCTATGATACTGAGGATCTATTGTGATACTGAGGATCTGCTGTGATACTGAGGATCTGTTGTGATACTGAGGATCTGCTGTGGTACTAAGGATCTGTTGTGATACTGAGGATACGTTGTGATACTGAGGATCTGCTGTGATACTGAGGATCTGTTGTGATACTAAGGATATGTTGCGATACTGAGGATCTGCTGTGATACTGAGGATCTGTTGTGATACTGAGGATCTGTTATGATACTAAGGATCTGTTGTGATACTGAGGATCTGCTGTGATACTGAGGATATGTTGTGATACTGAGGATCTACTGTGATACTGAGGATACGTTGTGATACTGAGAATCGAAAAGAGTTTTAAAATTGTGTAGCTGTCAGTGACCCAAAGCTGACTACGAGCCAGAGCTGACTGATAGCGTCAGGTACCTCTAGCCAGAGCTGGCTGCAAGCGTCAGGTACAGCGAGCCAGAGCTGGCTGCAAGCGTCAGGTACAGCGAGCCAGAGCTGACTGATAGCGTCAGGTACGTCTAGTCAGAGCTGGCTGCAAGCGTCAGGTACGTCTAGCCAGAGCTGGCTGCAAGCGTCAGGTACATCTAGCCACAGCTGACTGCAAGCGTCAGGTACATCTATCCAGAGCTGGCTGCAAGCGTCAGGTACATCTAGCCACAGCTGGCTGCAAGCGTCAGGTACATCTATCCAGAGCTGGCTGCAAGCGTCAGGTGCATCTATCCAGAGCTGGCTGCAAGCGTCAGGAACATCTAGCCACAGCTGTCTGCAAGCGTCAGGTACATCTAGCCAGAGCTGGCTGCAAGCGTCAGGTACATCTATCCAGAGCTGGCTGCAAGCGTCAGGTACAGCGAGCCACAGCTGACTGCTAGCGTCAGGTACAGCGAGCTAGAGCTGCCAAGACCGTTCTCCACCTCCACATGGCGATCCTGGATAACAGACTGCAACAGGACAGACTGGCTAAGGAGAAGGGATCGAAACGGGAAAGTTAACCTGGTACCAAGACTGGCTAAGGAGAAGGGATCGAAAAGGGAAGGTTAACCTGTAGCCAACAATGGCTAGCTGAATTTGGGTGTTTGGGACAAATGTGCAAATATCGCAAACAAGCTGTAACCTACAAAACAGCGCATCCCGTTCTCCGGAATACACCCTGTTACTTGCAAAGCCCTTTTCAGAGCTTAGTAGCGGGAGTTTGAGAACGTTCAGAGCTTGGTAGTGAGAGTGTGAGAACGTTCAGAGCTTGGAAGCGGGAGATTGAGAACGAACGACGAAGAAGGAAAGAAGAAAAGAAGAAAAAAAGAATAAGGGGTTCTTGTGCGTTAACTCACCCATTCTGAAAGTGTATAACATTTAATGACCACACGGGTTTCCGTACAAAAATAATTATAAGTGTCTAGCTACAGGGGGGCCAAAATTCTGTGATGTTCTGCAGAATATTGTCGAACGGGTCTAACTGACGGACTTTATTCCGATGTCGCCACAGAAACTCTCACACATGTAGGAATCTATCATGTGTCTGTTTGCTCCGTTTTGGTTAGGGTTAGGGTTAGGTGCCCTCTAACCATTTCCCAGAACGACCAGGAATGTCCTGCTGACATGTGCGACATCTCTAACGATCTTGGCGAACTGTGAGAGACAAAGTCATAACATGATTTTTAGCACACAGTCGAGCGATGTGTATAATTCGTCTTTCCTGCAAAAACTGCACACAATTTATTTTCTTGCGTGTCAAGTGTGACAACTGCAATAAATCCATCTTCCACTTAGGGTGTCAGCTCTGAGAATGACATGGACATGGGTTTGCCGCGCGAATTGAAGACGCGCGAATTGAAAAGTATGGTGCTTCATGTGGCTACATTCTACTAAATTTGACCTATTATAATCCGTGGGTGAATTAACGCACAAGATAAGAAGAAGGAAAGAAGAAGAATCGAAAATAGCTGGCAGTAAAAATTGGATGTTAGACACCGTGTCGGTGCAGAAATGTACATAAAACCTACGAAACCTGGAGATACATGTGTGAACCATGAGATATCCGATCGGAGAAGTACGTCTACATATTTTAGTGATTGTTGTTGTTAGGTTTGTTGGGTGTTTTCATGCGTGTTCTTTTTTGTCGCTGACGAAGCCCTTTCGGTTGAAATTAGGTTTCCCTAACGTTTTGGCACCTTTGAAGTATGAATTAATTTTTCTTGCTATGATGCCTCCTCTGTTTTCAATTGAGTTGTTCGGCTGTGGGCCGGTGTGTATGTATGTGTGTCAGAGAGATTGGGGGATTGGGTTGAGGAAGGGGGGGGGGGTAATGGTTCCCGTTCTCCAACCAGTAAGGTCGTATCCCTGTTTTAGGTCAACTATTTTGTTAAATGAGTGGTAAAGTCGGTGAAGGGCTCAAAATTAATCTCCGAAACTGAAAAATGCTCTTCATAAAAGAAGGCTCGAGCAAATACAATCGGTGAGGTTCCGCGTCTCTGGCAAGGTCCTTTGGATCTAAATATAGGTTCACTTGATGTTTCTGCGTCTCTCTAATCTTTGGTCATCCTAGATATTTTCATGTGTGTGTATCTTAGACCTTTTATGTATATATGTTAGATATTTTCATGTGTGTGTATCTTAGACCTTTTATGTATATATGTTAGATATTTTCATGTGTGTGTATCTTAGACCTTTTATGTATATATGTTAGATATTTTCATGTGTGTGTATCTTAGACCTTTTATGTATATATGTTAGATATTTTCATGTGTGTGTATCTTAGACCTTTTATGTATATATGTTAGATATTTTCATGTGTGTGTATCTTAGACCTTTTATGTATATATGTTAGATATTTTCATGTGTGTGTATCTTAGACCTTTTATGTATATATGTTAGATATTTTCATGTGTGTGTATCTTAGACCTTTTATGTATATATGTTAGATATTTTCATGTGTGTGTATCTTAGACCTTCTATGTATATATGTTAGATATTTTCATGTGTGTGTATCTTAGACCTTTTATGTATATATGTTAGATATTTTCATGTGTGTGTATCTTAGACCTTTTATGTATATATGTTAGATATTTTCATGTGTGTGTATCTTAGACCTTTTATGTATATATGTTAGATATTTTCATGTGTGTGTATCTTAGACCTTTTATGTATATATGTTAGATATTTTCATGTGTGTGTATCTTAGACCTTTTATGTATATATGTTAGATATTTTCATGTGTGTGTATCTTAGACCTTTTATGTATATATGTTAGATATTTTCAAGTGTGTGTGCTAGGTATTTTCATGTCTTCTAGGTATTTTATGTGTCTTCTTTGTATTTTCATGTGTGTCTTCTGGGTATTTTCATGTCAGTGTCCTAGGTATGTTCATATGTGTGTGTGTGCTAGGTATTTTCATGTGTGTATGCTGGGTATTTTCATGTGTGTGTGTGCTAGTTATTTTCATGTGTGTGTGCTATGTATTTTCATGTTTGTCTTCTAGATAGTTTCATGTCAGTGTGCTAGGAATTTTCATGTGTGTCTTCATGGCATTTTCATGTGTGTGTGCTAGATATTTGCATGTGTATGTGCTAGGTATTTTCATGTGTGTGTGCTAGATATTTTCATGTGTGTGTACTAGGTATTTTCATGTATGTGCTAGGTATTTTCATGTGTGTGTTCTAGACATTTTCATGTGAGTGTGCTATGTATTTTCATGTGTGTGTGCTATATATTTCCATGTGTGTGTGCTAGATATTTTCATGTGTGTGTACTAGGTATTTTCATGTATGTGCTAGGTATTTTCATGTGTGTGTTCTAGAAATTTTCGTGTGTGTGTGCTAGGTATTGTCATGTGTGTGCTAGATAATGTAGCAGACCGACTGTTTGCCCTGGCCGTTATTCTAACTTAGAACATTCTCACACTCCTCCACATCATTAATGACCATACTCAGTAAATGGCATATCACACAGCAGGTGGCATATTTATTATATAATACTCATATTATAGAATGAGTAGAGAAATTACAAACACAATATAATACATATCTTAACTAAGCATTCTATTATTATATATATGTTGATATACATATTACTAAAGAGGCAATTTTCAGCATTAGCTATTGATGGAATTCCCAACTAACTAAAAACCCAGTTCTATTGCCTTGCAATTACATCACACACACACATCGCCTTACCTGCGTGCTCAACACACCTTATCAAATATTCTGCCTCACTCAAATCCGCTCAGGCGGTCGATCTCGACATAAGTCGCTCACAATGTGTCCTTGCTTACAAACACATGTTCAGATTATCTATTAATGCAAAACTCACACACCTATTTGAGCGATCATGTTCTATCACTAAACATTCGTCCAACAGTCTATCAACCGATCCTCTATCTAAGTCGGTGAGTTAAACATACTATCTACATTCAGTCTCTCTCTCTATCTCTATCCAGCCTCTCCTCCATACAGCCTCTCCTCCATACAGCCTCTCTCTATCCAGCCTCTCCTCCATACAGCCTCTCTATATCCAGCCTCTCGAGCTAAACTTTGTCTCGAGTTATATATCCTCAAGCAAGGCCAGAGCTTGACCAATCGACCTCAGGTGATGGCCATCTTTAGTCCCATTGGAACGAAACACTTTGCACACCTGTCACTTATTCTCTAGCAGCAAGTCCCGCTGCCATTCTGTCTGTCAATCAAACTCCCCCTACCAAAATCGGAAGGCCAGTGGTCAGTTTCTACCTGTCCACATTCCTTACCCCAACTCTGCTCTCCTTTGCTGAGACGGTGAGTGACCTTGACACGCATTCAGGTAGATTTAAGCTTTAACATGTTCATGTATCCTAAACTCCCCTTGCTCCGGTGGGAACTGTAACAATATTTTCATGTGTGTGTGCTAGGTATTTTCATGTGTGTGTGTGCTACGTATTTTCATGTGTGTACTAGGTATTTTCATGTGTGTCCTCTAAGTATTTTCAGGTGTCATCTTGGTATTTTCATGTCAGTGTCCTAGGCATTTTAATATGTCTGTGTGCTGGGTATTTCCATGTCTGTCTTCTATGTATTTTCATGTCTGTGTGCTAGGTATTTTCATGTCAGTGTGCTAGGCCTTTTCATGTGTGTCTTATAGGTATTTTCATGTCTGTTTGATAGGTATTTTCATGTGTTTCTTTTTGGTATTTACATGTCTGTGTGCTAGGTATTTTCATGTGTGTCTTCTAGGCGTTTTCATGTCTGTGTGCTAGGTATTTTCATGTGTGTCTTCTAGGTATTTTCATGTCTGTGTGCTAGGTATTTTCATGTCAGTGTGCTAGGCATTTTCACGTGTGTCTTCTAGGTGTTTTCATGTGTGTCTTCTTGGTATTTTCATGTCAATGTGCTAGGTATTTTCATGTATGTCTTCTAGGTATTTTCGTGCATGTGTGTACTAGATATGTCCATTTGTAGATGTGAGATTTTCTACTCCTTGTGGCATTTATATTTTACTGTATTTTACACTTGTATTGCGCCTTTCCGTCGGGCACATCCTCTGTCTACAAATCTGTTTTTATGGAGCGAGATGTGTGACTCTTCCTGGGTTTTGAATATCTCCTTTATATTTCCAATGTAGTAGATGGTTTGGAGTCAAAACTACAATGCAGTAGATGGTTTGGAGTCAGAGCTACAATGTATTAGATGGTTTGGAGTCAGAGTCTGCCATCTCGTCGATGAACTGCCTTCTAAACTGGAGAGTATCGTCGTATTGAGTTTCCTGGGGTAACCTTTGATACACCAGTATATCAAATGTAATAGCTCTGCCACATGATAGTGATAATTGGTCAATATGACCAGCTCTGTCACAGTTCTATCACTCCTTAACTTGTGATAATTGGTCCATATGACCAGCTCTTTCACAGTTCTATCACTCCTTAACTTGTGATAATTGGTCCATATGACCAGCTCTTTCACAGTTCTATCACTCCTTAACTTGTGATAATTGGTCCATATGACCAGCTCTGTCACAGTTCTATCACTCTTTAACTTGTGATAATTGGTCCATATGACCAGCTCTGTCACAGTTCTATCACTCCTTAACTTGTGATAATTGGTCCATATGCCCAGCTCTGTCACAGTTCTATCACTCCTTAACTTGTGATAATTGGTCCATATGACCAGCTCTGTCACAGTTCTATCACTCCTTAACTTGTGATAATTGGTCCATATGACCAGCTCTGTCACAGTTCTATCACTCCTTAACTTGTGATAATTGGTCCATATGACCAGCTCTGTCACAGTTCTATCACTCCTTAACTTGTGATAATTGGTCCATATGCCCAGCTCTGTCACAGTTCTATCACTCCTTAACTTGTGATAATTGGTCCATATGACCAGCTCTGTCATAGTTCTATCACTCCTTAACTTGTGATAATTGGTCCATGGGACCAGCTCTGTCACAGTTCTATCACTCCTTAACTTGTGATAATTGGTCCATATGACCAGCTCTGTCACAGTTCTATCACTCCTTAACTTGTGATAATTGGTCCATATGCCCAGCTCTGTCACAGTTCTATCACTCCTTAACTTGTGATAATTGGTCCATATGACCAGCTCTGTCACAGTTCTATCACTCCTTAACTTGTGATAATTGGTCCATATGACCAGCTCTGTCACAGTTCTATCACTCCTTAACTTGTGATAATTGGTCCATATGACCAGCTCTGTCACAGTTCTATCACTCCTTAACTTGTGATAATTGGTCCATATGACCAGCTCTGTCACAGTTCTATCACTCCTTAACTTGTGATAATTGGTCCATATGACCAGCTCTGTCACAGTTCTATCACTCCTTAACTTGTGATAATTGGTCCATATGCCCAGCTCTGTCACAGTTCTATCACTCCTTAACTTGTGATAATTGGTCCATATGACCAGCTCTGTCACAGTTCTATCACTCCTTAACTTGTGATAATTGGTCCATATGACCAGCTCTGTCACAGTTCTATCACTCCTTAACTTGTGATAATTGGTCCATATGACCAGCTCTGTCACAGTTCTATCACTCCTTAACTTGTGATAATTGGTCCATATGCCCAGCTCTGTCACAGTTCTATCACTCCTTAACTTGTGATAATTGGTCCATATGCCCAGCTCTGTCACAGTTCTATCACTCCTTAACTTGTGATAATTGGTCCATATGACCAGCTCTGTCACAGTTCTATCACTCCTTAACTTGTGATAACTGGTCCATATGACCAGCTCTGTCACAGTTCTATCACTCCTTAACTTGTGATAATTGGTCCATGTTCCCAGCTCTGTCACAGTTCTATCACTGATTAACTTGAGTGATCGTCACTACAAGCCTCTTCAATCTTCGGAATAATTTCCAGCTAGGTATTGCCAAGCTGTGACCCAAATACATTTGATGCATTAGCGCTGTTCAATTCTTTTCGTCATTTCGTGGCGAACGAAACCCCGTCGGGTGCTCACTACACTCAACAGTGAAAGACTACCTGCCAGTGACTGACACAATCTGCGAACAGTTTCACACATGCGAATGACGGTCTACTAGACCTCCTTACCAAAGGACAACACCAATGCTGCATTTTTATCCGCGGAAAAAAAATAATTCGGATTCTTTTTGAACACACCTCGTATAAGCGTGTACGCCGCGTGAATGTCACGTGGTAGTCATTGCTATAAGAGACAATATGAGATGCACGTTGTGGGAGCATTTGAATTCAGTTGGATAGTTTGTCCTTTATATGACAGCATATCAGACCAAGAAGTATAACGTTTTGCTGTAACTCCCATTTGGTTTATGTTTTAGTTCCGGCAAAATTCGAGTTTGTCAATGTGATTAACCCTCCCACACACTCCCAAACCACCACGCCAGCAGTAGAGAATATGTTCATTGTATTACAATTGGCATGACATAAACTACAACGCAAAAAGAGTTCATTGTAGAGCAAGCAAGCGTGGCGGATAAAAAACATCAACTCTGCCAGCGGATGTGAAGTAATAAATTACCTTGCGAAATTAAAAATCGACGAATATCAAAGCATATACTTTATTTAGCTTGCAAATGTGTTTTAACAGCCGGAAAATGTAGATAACGAACTGAACTATAGAATAGCTGCGAGTATGTGCCAAACTTAAACAAACATTTTAGAAACGAGAAATAAACATAATAATTAAAGTCAAAAATCATTTAATAATAACCGGAATCTGACCTTCAAATAGCTGTGTTTTTTTTATTTGCGTAAGCTAAAGAGTAATATGTAACTGAATTTGATGTTATAGAGGACACACAGAAGAATGGCATACATTTAATAAACCAAAGGACTTTCTTTTATTCACTTTCAAAACTTCGGGGTGTTTCATCAACCAACCTTCTTTTCTTCTCCATAATTATCGTTAGCTGTGTAGGTCATCAACCAATCTTCTCAAAGTAGACTTGCACTGTACTATTATATCCAGTTTGTTTCGGCTTCTCCAATTTTTTTGTCTGCTATCTGTCTCAAGGTTTCTTCTCATTTTCCTGTTGTCTATCTTCTTTGTCCTCTTTTTCCCCTGGGGGCTCCATGCCAGATATTACCAGGAGATATTGTCTTGGTGCTTTCGTGGTGTGTGACCTATCCTGCGCCACCTTGTTCCTCAGATTCCCTGTTCCGTCTGTCGGTGTTCTCTCACACGAGCTCTCGTTTGTAACGGCCGTCAAACCACTGTAACACTGTCAAACCACTGTAACACTGTCGCTGTAACGGCCGTCAAACCACTGTAACACTGTCGCTGTAACGGCCGTCAAACAACTGTAACACTGTCGATGTAACTGCCATCAAACCACTGTAACACTGCCAAACCACTGTAACACTGTCAAACCACTGTAACACTGTCAAACCACTGTAACATTGTCAAACCACTGTAATAATGTCAGCCACTGTAACACTGTCAAACCACTGTAACACTGTCAAACCACTGTAACATTGTCAAACCACTGTAATAATGTCAGCCACTGTAACACTGTCAAACCACTGTAACACTGTCGATGTAACGGCCGTAAAACAACTGTAGCACTGTCAAACCACTGTCAAACCACTGTAACACTGTCAAACCACTGTAAAACTGTCAAACCACTGTAACACTGTCAACCACTGTAACACTGTCAAACCATTGTTACATTGTCAAACCACCGTAACATTGTCAAACAACTGTAACACTGTCAAACCACTGTAACACTGCCAAACCACTGTAACACTGTCGATGTAACGGCCGTAAAACAACTGTCACACTGTCAAACCACTGTAGCACTGTCAAACAACTGTAGCACTGTCAAACCACTGTAACACTGTCAAACCACTGTAACACTGTCAACCACTGTAACGCTGTGAAACTAAACCACTGTAACACTGTCAACCATTGTAACACTGTCAACCCACTGTAACGCTGTAAAACCACTGTAATGCTGTCAAACCACTGTAGCGACGTCAAACCAGTATAACACTGTCAAACCATTGTGACACTATCAGCGACTGTAACACTATCAAACCACTGTAACACTGTCAAATTACTGTAATACTGTCAAACCAATGTGACACTGTCAACTACTGTAACACTGCGAAACCACTGTAGCACTGTCAAAAAATGTAACACTGTCAAACCACTGTAACGCTGGGTAAAACTTCTGTAATGCTGTCAACCACTGTAAGGGATGTCAAACCACTACAACGGCTGGCAAACTGCTGTAACATTGTCGATGTAATGGCCGTCAAACCACTATAACACTGTCAAACCACTGTAATACTGTCGATGTAACAGTCGTCAAACCACTGTAACAACAGTCAAACCACTAGAACGGCAGTCAAACCACTGTAAGGGCCTTCAATTCACTGTAACGATGTCAAACCACTGTAATGCTGTCAAACCACTGTAACGATGTCAAACCACTGTAATGCTGTCAAACCACTGTAATGCTGTCAAACCACTGTAATGCTGTCAAACCGCTGTAATACTGTTAAACCACTGCAACCCGAAAATGTTTCTCAGTGTTTTCTAGACAAAGCTCTAAAATCCCGTAATTGTGAGTTGTTATCGGTCCTTTCCCCGCTCCGCACAGATGTACCGGCTTCACTTTGTTATCGGTCCTTTCCCCGCTCCGCACAGATGTACCGGCTTCACTTTGTTACCAGTTCTTTCCCCGCTCCGCACAGATGTACCGGCTTCACTTTGTTATCAGTCCTTTCCCCTCTCCGCACAGATGTACCGGCTTCACTTTGTTATCAGTCCTTTCCCCGATCCGCACAGATGTACCGGCTTCACAATGAAGTTAAGTACACATTATCATATGTTATAGTCGCATAGGGCTTTCTATATGAGAAAGGTCAGTCCTGCTTTTTTTCTTTCCTGGCGTTTACATCCTTTAAGTTAGTTCTTAGTCGACCTGTACTTCTACAGGGGCAAATACATCTGTGCAGGTCCTGTACTTCTACAGGGACAAATACATATGTGCAGGTCCCAGCTCTGGTATGAGCTGGATGTAGCCGACCTGTACTTCTACAGTGGCAAATACATCTGTGCAGGTCCTGTACTTCTACAGGGACAAATATATATGTGCAGGTCCCAGCTCTGGTATCAGCTGGTTATAGCAGAAGAAGGGTTTGCTGCTTAGCGGGCTAGGCTCGAGCAGCTTAATACTCCGCTGCTTTGGGACAAGCGCTTACGGAGGGTTGTTAACCGATGATGTGCGAGACCATCTTAATAAACTCAAACACTAAGGCAAAGTAGACGCAGCCTGTTAGGCGCCATCTATGTTGCTCTAAACAAACTGCCTAACCATGGCCGGTGTTATGCCATGTTACACAGTCAGTCGCCTCTTACGACATGATCTCTGTGTGGCAGTGGTGGTATTCGTGGACTTGTCAAACACAACATCCGTTTGGTGGAATTGGTTCTGGGTAGCTATTGTTCGCTGACCCTGCTGCAAACAGGCAGCAACTAGTCGCTGGTTGATGCCAGCTCATCCACCGCCCTGTATCGTCAGCACTGCAGACGACTTCATTCTCCGGTCACACATCCAACTTAAGACAACAGACGAGACAGATATGAGACAAAAGCTGTATGGAGATAAAACAGCCTTACAAAGAGCGACGTCATTTGTCAGAGAAACCGCAACCTTGCTCTGAGGATGAACGAACCAGGGGAATAAAATCTCCCAACTATGTCTTGTTTGTGATGCTCTCTATGTATGTGTAGCACCTTCTACCTCATCTAATGTAGTTCTCGATTTGATAGGGGCTGAGATGTTGACCGCGTTTTTTGCCATTTTGTGTCCTTTCTGCTTTGATTGTTAGACCTACCTGCTATGAGATTATTTCTATTGTGTCTGTCTTCTCCTGTCTTTTCTTCTTCTTATTCATTAATCCTTAGAGCAAGGTCCTCGTTTCTCTTACAAAGGACGTCGTTATTTGAAAGGCTGTTTTATCTCCATACAGCTTTTGTCTTATATCTGTCTCGCCTGTTGTTTTAAGTTGGTTGTGTGATCAGAGAATGAAGTCGTCTGCAGTGCTGAAGATACAGGGCGGTGGATGAACTGACATCAACCAGCGACTCGTAGCTGCGTGTTTGCAGCAGGATCACCAAACAATATCTGATCCAGAACTAATTACTTCTCAAAATAGTGCCCTGGATACAGGCTGCACTAGTGTAGTCTGGATAAGAGAATGAAGATCGAAATGGAAAGGCAAACCCAGTCCGAAAAAAATGTAGACCGAATGTGTCGGACCGAAAGGCATAGATATCGCAGCCACGCTGTAAATTACACAACGTCCTTTTCAGGACAAACGCCGAAGAATATGAATTTGATGCTGTCTAGACAGTCCATATATCTCGCTGTTTAAGTAAGGTCCAAGAGATTCCTCGTCTAGCATAGACTGTAGTTTCTTTCGTGATCCAATCAACTGCCGAGATGAGCAGTATTTTGTTATAGGAGACATTCACGACCAACACCGGATGTGATGTTAAATGATTCTCTGACTTGTTCCCCCTCCGACGCTCTAAAATTGTAATAATTCTCTGAGATGTCCACCGTCCAACGCCCCACCCTCCAATGATTCTCTGAGATGTCCACCGTCCAACGCCCCACCCTCCAATGATTCTCTGAGCTGCCTCCCTACCAACGCCCCACCCTCCAATGATTCTCTGATTCTCTGAGCTGCCTCCCTTCCAACGCCCCACCCTCCAATGATTCTCTGAGCTGCCTCCCCTCCAACACCCCACCCTCCAATGATTCTCTGAGCTGCCTCCCCTCCAACGCCCCACCCTCCAATGATTCTCTGAGCTGCCTCCCTTCCAACGCCCCACCCTTCAATGGTTCTCTGAGCTGCCTCCCTTCCAACGCCCCACCCTCCAATGATTCTCTGAGCTGCCTCCCTACCAACGCCCCACCCTCCAATGATTCTCTGATTCTCTGAGCTGCCTCCCTTCCAACGCCCCACCCTCCAATAAATCTTTGAGCTGCTTCCCTACCAACGCCCCACCCTCCAATGATTCTCTAATTCTCTGAGCTGCCTCCCCTCCAAAGCCCCACCCTCCAATGATTCTCTGAGCTGCCTCCCCTCCAACACCCCACCCTCCAATGATTCTCTGAGCTGCCTCCCCTCCAACGCCCCACCCTCCAATGATTCTCTGAGCTGCCTCCCTTCCAACGCCCCACCCTTCAATGGTTCTCTGAGCTGCCTCCCTTCCAACGCCCCACCCTCCAATGATTCTCTGAGCTGCCTCCCTACCAACGCCCCACCCTCCAATGATTCTCTGATTCTCTGAGCTGCCTCCCTTCCAACGCCCCACCCTCCAATGATTCTCTGAGCTGCCTCCCTACCAACGCCCCACCCTCCAATGATTCTCTGATTCTCTGAGCTGCCTCCCTTCCAACGCCCCACCCTCCAATGATTCTCTGAGCTGCCTCCCTTCCGACGCCCCGCCCTGCATGCCCTCAAACAACTGCTACATTTCGAGGGCGAATGTTTGCGGGATCCCGACCTGCTCTCCAATCTTCCAGAGTAATCTTTCCTGTGCTCATCTTTAAACGAGACGCGGTGGCAAGTTGCCTTGCTCGCTGGTATTCCTTACCTAACAGTAAGACAGGTACCCATTTACAGCTTAGACGACAGGGGCGTATGAATAACGGGAAAGGGTGTGATCGAAGTGGTAGCTTGATGTGAGAAGTGAGCGCTGCCCCACAACGCTACTCCGACGCTCGTGCTACGCCCCTGTCAACCTGCATGTAACGATTTCTTCTAGAGGCCACCAACCTCACGCAAGCTTTCATTGAATGTTTCAGCAGACCTGGTCTAGGAGGAACGTGATTCCAGAAAGGCTCGCTGAACAAACGTACTGTTCGTGCGCCTTGGGTTGGTTAGGTCACGCCTGAGGCTTGTTCAACTAAAACGATAGATTGGATGAGAGAGAGAGAGACTGTTTCCTTGAGTGTTTGATTGGGGCTCTTTTCAAAATGTCTGCAAACCAGACGAGAAACGCGTTGCTAAGTCAATAATGACGATGGTTTGTGTTTAAACAACTGTATGAGCGTATGGTGAGCTTGCACGTCTAGAAGAAGTATTGTCTAGGGTAGAAGATTCTTCAACTCATGACATTGCACACCATGCCGTTCGCACAGGTTAGGACAATCTTGTATGTTTGAAGGAAACTTCTAAAACCTATGGCTTATAAAGAAACAGGAATAAGTGAATAAGTTGTTTTCTCGATGATAAGAAGAAAAAAGAACGGATTAAATAAAACAACAAGCAAGAAAAAAAGACAGAAAAAAGATGAAAAATAAAAACGAAGAAAGAAAAGAAGGAAATTAAGAAATTTGCAGAATAAAGAATAAAACAGTCTGATACACAGATCATGCGGATAGATGGACAGACAGATAGCCGAATAGAGAATAAAACAGTCTGATACACAGATATGGGGATAGATGGACAGACAGATAGCCGAATA